>JASTWF010000564.1:0-100580 GCA_030390025.1 Squalus acanthias
CTGTAGTTACCGTGTGCGTCTCCATCTAATGCTCTGTGTCCATTACTGTAGTTACAGTGTGTATCTCCATCTAATCCTCTGTGACCATTACTGTAGTTAGTGTGTGTCTCCATCTAATGCTCTGTGTCCATTACTGTAGTTACAGTGTGTGTCTCCATCTAATCCTCTTTGACCATTACTGCAGTTACAGTGTGTGTCTCCATCTAATGCTCCATGTCCATTACTGTAGTTACAGTGTGTGTCTCCATCTAATGCTATGTGTCCATTACTGCAGTTACAGTGTATGTCTCCATCTAATGCTCCGTGTCCATTACTGTAGATAGAGTGTGTGTCTCCATCTAATGCTCCGTGTCCATTACTGTAGTTACAGTGTGTGTCTCCATCTAATGCTATGTGTCCATTACTGTAGTTACAGTGTGTGTCTCCATCTAATGCTATGTGTCCATTACTGTAGTTACCGTGTGCGTCTCCATCTAATGCTCTGTGTCCATTACTGTAGTTACAGTGTGTATCTCCATCTAATCCTCTGTGACCATTACTGTAGTTAGTGTGTGTCTCCATTTAATGCTCTGTGTCCATTACTGTAGTTACAGTGTGTGTCTCCATCTAATGCTCCGTGTCCATTACTGTAGTTACGTGTGTCTCCATCTAATGCTCCGTGTCCATTACTGTAGTTACAGTGTGTGTCTCCATCTAATGCTCTGTGTCCATTAATGTAGTTACAGTGTGTTTCTCCATCTAATGCTCCGTGTCCATTACTGTAGTTACAGTGGGTTTCTCCATCTAATGCTATGTGTCCATTACTGTAGTTACAGTGTGTGTCTCCATTTAATCCTCTGTGACCATTACTGTAGTTACAGTGTGTTTCTCCATCTAATGCTCAGTGTCCATTACTGTAGTTACAGTGTGTCTCCATCTAATGCTCCGTGTCCATTACTGTAGTTACAGTGTGTTTCTCCATCTAATGCTATGTGTCCATTACTGTAGTTACAATGTGTGTCTCCATCTTATGCTCTGTGTCCATTACTGTAGTTACAGTGTGTGTCTCCATCTAATGCTCCGTGTCCATTACTCTAGTTACAGTGTGTGTCTCCATCTAATGCTCCGTGTCCATTACTGTAGTTACAGTGTGTCTCCATCTAATGCTCCGTTTCCATTACTGTAGTTACAGTGTGTTTCTCCATCTAATGCTATGTGTCCATTACTGTAGTTACATTGTGTGTCTCCATCTAATGCTATGTGTCCATTACTGTAGTTACCGTGTGCGTCTCCATCTAATGCTCTGTGTCCATTACTGTAGTTACAGTGTGTATCTCCATCTAATCCTCTGTGACCATTACTGTAGTTACAGTGTGTGTCTCCATCTAATGCTCTGTGTCCATTACTGTAGTTACAGTGTGTGTCTCCATCTAATCCTCTTTGACCATTACTGCAGTTACAGTGTGTGTCTCCATCTAATGCTCCATTTCCATTACTGTAGTTACAGTGTGTGTCTCCATCTAATGCTATGTGTCCATTACTGCAGTTACAGTGTATGTCTCCATCTAATGCTCCGTGTCCATTACTGTAGTTACAGTGTGTGTCTCCATCTAATGCTCCGTGTCCATTACTGTAGTTACAGTGTGTGTCTCCATCTAATGCGCTGTGTCCATTACTGTAGTTACAGCGTGTGTCTCCATCTAATGCTTCGTTTCCATTACTGTAGTTACAGTGTGTCTCCATCTAATGCTCCGTGTCCATTACTGTAGTTACAGTGTGTGTCTCCATCTAATGCTCTGTGTCCATTAATGTAGTTACAGTGTGTTTCTCCATCTAATGCTCCGTGTCCATTACTGTAGTTACAGTGTGTTTCTCCATCTAATGCTATGTGTCCATTACTGTAGTTACAGTGTGTGTCTCCATTTAATCCTCTGTGACCATTACTGTAGTTACAGTGTGTGTCTCCATCTAATGCTCCGTGTCCATTACTCTAGTTACAGTGTGTGTCTCCATCTAATGCTCCGTATCCATTACTGTAGTTAGTGTGTCTCCATCTAATGCTCTGTGTCCATTACTGCAGTTACAGTGTGTTTCTCCATCTAATGCTATGTGTCCATTACTGTAGTTACAGTGTGTGTCTCCATCTAATGCTATGTGTCCATTGCTTTAGTTACCGTGTGTGTCTCCATCTAATGCTCTGTGTCCATTACTGTAGTTACAGTGTGTGTCTCCATCTAATCCTCTGTGACCATTACTGTAGTTACAGTGTGTGTCTCCATCTAATTCTCTGTGACCATTACTGCAGTTACACTGTGTTTCTCCATCTAATGCTCCATGTCCATTACTGTAGTTACAGTGTGTGTCTCCATCTAATGCTCCGTGTCCATTACTGCAGGTACAGTGTGTGTCTCCATCTAATGCTATGTGTCCATTACTGTAGTTACAGTGTGTGTCTCCATCTAATGCTATGTGTCCATTACTGTAGTTACAGTGTGTGTCTCCATCTAATGCTATGTGTCCATTACTGCAGTTACAGTGTGTGTCTCCATCTAATGCTATGTGTCCATTACTGTAGTTACAGTGTGTGTCTCCATCTAATGCTATGTGTCCATTACTGTAGTTGCAGTGTGTGTCTCCATCTAATGCTATGTGTCCATTACTGTAGTTACAGTGTGTGTCTGCATCTAATGCTATGTGTCCATTACTGCAGTTGCAGTGTGTGTCTCCATCTAATGCTCCATGTCCATTACTGTAGTTACAGTGTGTGTCTCCATCTAATGCTAGGTGTCCATTACTGCAGTTACAGTATGTGTCTCCATCTAATGCTCCGTGTCCATTACTGTATTTACAGTGTGTGTCTCCATCTAATGCTCCGTGTCCATTACTGTAGTTACAGTGTGTCTCCATCTAATGCTCTGTGTCCATTAATGTAGTTACAGTGTGTTTCTCCATCTAATTCTCCGTGTCCATTACTGTAGTTACAGTGTGTTACTCCATCTAATGCTATGTGTCCAATACTCTAGTTACAGTGCGTGTCTCCATCTAATGCTCCGTGTCCATTACTGTAGTTACAGTGTGTCTCCATCTAATGCTCCGTTTCCATTACTGTAGTTACAGTGTGTTTCTCCATCTAATGCTATGTGTCCATTACTGTAGTTACAGTGTGTGTCTCCATCTAATGCTATGTGTCCATTACTGTAGTTACCGTGTGCGTCTCCATCTAAATCTCTGTGTCCATTACTGTAGTTACAGTGTGTATCTCCATCTAATCCTCTGTGACCATTACTGTAGTTGGTGTGTGTCTCCATCTAATGCTCTGTGTCCATTACTGTAGTTGCAGTGTGTGTCTCCATCTAATGCTCTGTGTCCATTAATGTAGTTACAGTGTGTGTCTCCATTTAATCCTCTGTGACCATTACTGTAGTTACAATGTGTGTCTCCATCTAATGCTCAGTGTCCATTACTGTAGTTACAGTGTGTCTCCATCTAATGCTCCGTGTCCATTACTGTAGTTACAGTGTGTTTCTCCATCTAATGCTATGTGTCCATTACTGTAGTTACAATGTGTGTCTCCATCTTATGCTCTGTGTCCATTACTGTAGTTACAGTGTGTTTCTCCATCTAATGCTCCGTGTCCATTACTCTAGTTACAGTGTGTGTCTCCATCTAATGCTCCGTGTCCATTACTGTAGATACAGTGTGTGTCTCCATCTAATGCTCCGTGTCCATTACTGTAGTTACAGTGTGTGTCTCCATCTAATGCTATGTGTCCATTACTGTAGTTACAGTGTGTGTCTCCATCTAATGCTATGTGTCCATTACTGTAGTTGCAGTGTGTGTCTCCATCTAATGCTATGTGTCCATTACTGTAGTTACAGTGTGTGTCTGCATCTAATGCTATGTGTCCATTACTGCAGTTACAGTGTGTGTCTCCATCTAATGCTCCGTGTCCATTACTGTAGTTACAGCGTGTGTCTCCATCTAATGCTTCGTTTCCATTACTGTAGTTACAGTGTGTCTCCATCTAATGCTCCGTGTCCATTACTGTAGTTACAGTGTGTGTCTCCATCTAATGCTCTGTGTTCATTAATGTAGTTACAGTGTGTTTCTCCATCTAATGCTCCGTGTCCATTACTCTAGTTACAGTGTGTGTCTCCATCTAATGCTCCGTATCCATTACTGTAGTTAGTGTGTCTCCATCTAATGCTCTGTGTCCATTACTGCAGTTACAGTGTGTTTCTCCATCTAATGCTATGTGTCCATTACTGTAGTTACAGTGTGTGTCTCCATCTAATGCTATGTGTCCATTGCTTTAGTTACCGTGTGTGTCTCCATCTAATGCTCTGTGTCCATTACTGTAGTTACAGTGTGTGTCTCCATCTAATCCTCTGTGACCATTACTGTAGTTACAGTGTGTGTCTCCATCTAATTCTCTGTGACCATTACTGCAGTTACAGTGTGTTTCTCCATCTAATGCTCCATGTCCATTACTGTAATTACAGTGTGTGTCTCCATCTAATGCTCCGTGTCCATTACTGCAGGTACAGTGTGTGTCTCCATCTAATGCTATGTGTCCATTACTGTAGTTACAGTGTGTGTCTCCATCTAATGCTATGTGTCCATTACTGTAGTTACAGTGTGTGTCTCCATCTAATGCTATGTGGCCATTACTGCAGTTACAGTGTGTGTCTCCATCTAATGCTATGTGTCCATTACTGTAGTTACAGTGTGTGTCTCCATCTAATGCTATGTGTCCATTACTGTAGTTGCAGTGTGTGTCTCCATCTAATGCTATGTGTCCATTACTGTAGTTACAGTGTGTGTCTGCATCTAATGCTATGTGTCCATTACTGTAGTTACAGTGTGTTTCTCCATCTAATTCTCCGTGTCCATTACTGTAGTTACAGTGTGTTACTCCATCTAATGCTATGTGTCCAATACTCTAGTTACAGTGCGTGTCTCCATCTAATGCTCCGTGTCCATTACTGTAGTTACAGTGTGTCTCCATCTAATGCTCCGTTTCCATTACTGTAGTTACAGTGTGTTTCTCCATCTAATGCTATGTGTCCATTACTGTAGTTACAGTGTGTGTCTCCATCTAATGCTATGTGTCCATTACTGTAGTTACCGTGTGCGTCTCCATCTAATGCTCTGTGTCCATTACTGTAGTTACAGTGTGTATCTCCATCTAATCCTCTGTGACCATTACTGTAGTTAGTGTGTGTCTCCATCTAATGCTCTGTGTCCATTACTGTAGTTACAGTGTGTGTCTCCATCTAATCCTCTTTGACCATTACTGCAGTTACAGTGTGTGTCTCCATCTAATGCTCCATGTCCATTACTGTAGTTACAGTGTGTGTCTCCATCTAATGCTATGTGTCCATTACTGCAGTTACAGTGTATGTCTCCATCTAATGCTCCGTGTCCATTACTGTAGTTACAGTGTGTGTCTCCATCTAATGCTCCGTGTCCATTACTGTAGTTACAGTGTGTGTCTCCATCTAATGCTTCGTTTCCATTACTGTAGTTACAGTGTGTCTCCATCTAATGCTCCGTGTCCATTACTGTAGTTACAGTTTGTGTCTCCATCTAATGCTCTGTGTCCATTAATGTAGTTACAGTGTGTTTCTCCATCTAATGCTCCGTGTCCATTACTGTAGTTACAGTGTGTTTCTCCATCTAATGCTATGTGTCCATTACTGTAGTTACAGTGTGTGTCTCCATTTAATCCTCTGTGACCATTACTGTAGTTACAGTGTGTGTCTCCATCTAATGCTCCGTGTCCATTACTCTAGTTACAGTGTGTGTCTCCATCTAATGCTCCGTATCCATTACTGTAGTTAGTGTGTCTCCATCTAATGCTCTGTGTCCATTACTGTAGTTACAGTGTGTTTCTCCATCTAATGCTATGTGTCCATTACTGTAGTTACAGTGTGTGTCTCCATCTAATGCTATGTGTCCATTGCTTTAGTTACCGTGTGTGTCTCCATCGAATGCTCTGTGTCCATTACTGTAGTTACAGTGTGTGTCTCCATCTAATCCTCTGTGACCATTACTGTAGTTACAGTGTGTGTCTCCATCTAATTCTCTGTGACCATTACTGCAGTTACAGTGTGTGTCTCCATCTAATGCTCCATGTCCATTACTGTAGTTACAGTGTGTGTCTCCATCTAATGCTCCGTGTCCATTACTGCAGGTACAGTGTGTGTCTCCATCTAATGCTATGTGTCCATTACTGTAGTTACAGTGTGTGTCTCCATCTAATGCTATGTGTCCATTACTGTAGTTACAGTGTGTGTCTCCATCTAATGCTATGTGTCCATTACTGCAGTTACAGTGTGTGTCTCCATCTAATGCTATGTGTCCATTACTGTAGTTACAGTGTGTGTCTCCATCTTATGCTCTGTGTCCATTACTGTAGTTACAGTGTGTTTCTCCATCTAATGCTCCGTGTCCATTACTCTAGTTACAGTGTGTGTCTCCATCTAATGCTCCGTGTCCATTACTGTAGATACAGTGTGTGTCTCCATCTAATGCTCCGTGTCCATTACTGTAGTTACAGTGTGTGTCTCCATCTAATGCTATGTGTCCATTACTGTAGTTACAGTGTGTGTCTCCATCTAATGCTATGTGTCCATTACTGTAGTTGCAGTGTGTGTCTCCATCTAATGCTATGTGTCCATTACTGTAGTTACAGTGTGTGTCTGCATCTAATGCTATGTGTCCATTACTGCAGTTACAGTGTGTGTCTCCATCTAATGCTCCGTGTCCATTACTGTAGTTACAGCGTGTGTCTCCATCTAATGCTTCGTTTCCATTACTGTAGTTACAGTGTGTCTCCATCTAATGCTCCGTGTCCATTACTGTAGTTACAGTGTGTGTCTCCATCTAATGCTCTGTGTTCATTAATGTAGTTACAGTGTGTTTCTCCATCTAATGCTCCGTGTCCATTACTCTAGTTACAGTGTGTGTCTCCATCTAATGCTCCGTATCCATTACTGTAGTTAGTGTGTCTCCATCTAATGCTCTGTGTCCATTACTGCAGTTACAGTGTGTTTCTCCATCTAATGCTATGTGTCCATTACTGTAGTTACAGTGTGTGTCTCCATCTAATGCTATGTGTCCATTGCTTTAGTTACCGTGTGTGTCTCCATCTAATGCTCTGTGTCCATTACTGTAGTTACAGTGTGTGTCTCCATCTAATCCTCTGTGACCATTACTGTAGTTACAGTGTGTGTCTCCATCTAATTCTCTGTGACCATTACTGCAGTTACAGTGTGTTTCTCCATCTAATGCTCCATGTCCATTACTGTAATTACAGTGTGTGTCTCCATCTAATGCTCCGTGTCCATTACTGCAGGTACAGTGTGTGTCTCCATCTAATGCTATGTGTCCATTACTGTAGTTACAGTGTGTGTCTCCATCTAATGCTATGTGTCCATTACTGTAGTTACAGTGTGTGTCTCCATCTAATGCTATGTGGCCATTACTGCAGTTACAGTGTGTGTCTCCATCTAATGCTATGTGTCCATTACTGTAGTTACAGTGTGTGTCTCCATCTAATGCTATGTGTCCATTACTGTAGTTGCAGTGTGTGTCTCCATCTAATGCTATGTGTCCATTACTGTAGTTACAGTGTGTGTCTGCATCTAATGCTATGTGTCCATTACTGTAGTTACAGTGTGTTTCTCCATCTAATTCTCCGTGTCCATTACTGTAGTTACAGTGTGTTACTCCATCTAATGCTATGTGTCCAATACTCTAGTTACAGTGCGTGTCTCCATCTAATGCTCCGTGTCCATTACTGTAGTTACAGTGTGTCTCCATCTAATGCTCCGTTTCCATTACTGTAGTTACAGTGTGTTTCTCCATCTAATGCTATGTGTCCATTACTGTAGTTACAGTGTGTGTCTCCATCTAATGCTATGTGTCCATTACTGTAGTTACCGTGTGCGTCTCCATCTAATGCTCTGTGTCCATTACTGTAGTTACAGTGTGTATCTCCATCTAATCCTCTGTGACCATTACTGTAGTTAGTGTGTGTCTCCATCTAATGCTCTGTGTCCATTACTGTAGTTACAGTGTGTGTCTCCATCTAATCCTCTTTGACCATTACTGCAGTTACAGTGTGTGTCTCCATCTAATGCTCCATGTCCATTACTGTAGTTACAGTGTGTGTCTCCATCTAATGCTATGTGTCCATTACTGCAGTTACAGTGTATGTCTCCATCTAATGCTCCGTGTCCATTACTGTAGTTACAGTGTGTGTCTCCATCTAATGCTCCGTGTCCATTACTGTAGTTACAGTGTGTGTCTCCATCTAATGCTTCGTTTCCATTACTGTAGTTACAGTGTGTCTCCATCTAATGCTCCGTGTCCATTACTGTAGTTACAGTTTGTGTCTCCATCTAATGCTCTGTGTCCATTAATGTAGTTACAGTGTGTTTCTCCATCTAATGCTCCGTGTCCATTACTGTAGTTACAGTGTGTTTCTCCATCTAATGCTATGTGTCCATTACTGTAGTTACAGTGTGTGTCTCCATTTAATCCTCTGTGACCATTACTGTAGTTACAGTGTGTGTCTCCATCTAATGCTCCGTGTCCATTACTCTAGTTACAGTGTGTGTCTCCATCTAATGCTCCGTATCCATTACTGTAGTTAGTGTGTCTCCATCTAATGCTCTGTGTCCATTACTGTAGTTACAGTGTGTTTCTCCATCTAATGCTATGTGTCCATTACTGTAGTTACAGTGTGTGTCTCCATCTAATGCTATGTGTCCATTGCTTTAGTTACCGTGTGTGTCTCCATCGAATGCTCTGTGTCCATTACTGTAGTTACAGTGTGTGTCTCCATCTAATCCTCTGTGACCATTACTGTAGTTACAGTGTGTGTCTCCATCTAATTCTCTGTGACCATTACTGCAGTTACAGTGTGTGTCTCCATCTAATGCTCCATGTCCATTACTGTAGTTACAGTGTGTGTCTCCATCTAATGCTCCGTGTCCATTACTGCAGGTACAGTGTGTGTCTCCATCTAATGCTATGTGTCCATTACTGTAGTTACAGTGTGTGTCTCCATCTAATGCTATGTGTCCATTACTGTAGTTACAGTGTGTGTCTCCATCTAATGCTATGTGTCCATTACTGCAGTTACAGTGTGTGTCTCCATCTAATGCTATGTGTCCATTACTGTAGTTACAGTGTGTGTCTCCATCTAATGCTATGTGTCCGTTACTGTAGTTGCAGTGTGTTTCTCCATCTAATGCTATGTGTCCATTACTGTAGTTACAGTGTGTGTCTGCATCTAATGCTATGTGTCCATTACTGTAGTTACAGTGTGTGCCTCCATCTCATGCTCCATGTCCATTACTGTAGTTACAGTGTGTGTCTCCATCTAATGCTAGGTGTCCATTACTGCAGTTACAGTATGTGTCTCCATCTAATGCTCCGTGTCCATTACTGTAGTTACAGTGTGTGTCTCCATCTAATGCTCCGTGTCCATTCCTGTAGTTACAGTGTGTATCCATCTAATGCTCCGTGTCCTTTACTGTAGTTACAGTGTGTGTCTCCATCTAATGCTCTGTGTCCATTAATGTAGTTACAGTGTGTGTCTCCATTTAATCCTCTGTGACCATTACTGTAGTTACAATGTGTGTCTCCATCTAATGCTCAGTGTCCATTACTGTAGTTACAGTGTGTCTCCATCTAATGCTCCGTGTCCATTACTGTAGTTACAGTGTGTTTCTCCATCTAATGCTATGTGTCCATTACTGTAGTTACAATGTGTGTCTCCATCTTATGCTCTGTGTCCATTACTGTAGTTACAGTGTGTTTCTCCATCTAATGCTCCGTGTCCATTACTCTAGTTACAGTGTGTGTCTCCATCTAATGCACCGTGTCCATTACTGTAGTTACAGTTTGTCTCCATCTAATGCTCCGTTTCCATTACTGTAGTTACAGTGTGTTTCTCCATCTCATACTATGTGTCCATTACTGTAGTTACAGTGTGTGTCTCCATCTAATGCTATGTGTCCATTACTGTAGTTACCATGTGCATCTCCATCTAATGCTCTGTGTCCATTACTGTAGTTACAGTGTGTGTCTCCATCTAATCCTCTGTGACCATTACTGTAGTTACAGTGTGTGTCTCCATCTAATGCTCTGTGTCCATTACTGTAGTTACAGTGTGTGTCTCCATCTAATCCTCTGTGACCATTACTGCAGTTACAGTGTGTGTATCCATCTAATGCTCCATGTCCATTACTGTAGTTACAGTGTGTGTCTCCATCTAATGCTATGTGTCCATTACTGCAGTTACAGTGTATGTCTCCATCTAATGCTCCGTGTCCATTACTGTAGTTACAGTGTGTGTCTCCATCTAATGCTCCGTGTCCATTACTGTAGTTACAGTGTGTGTCTCCATCTAATGCGCTGTGTCCATTACTGTAGTTACAGCGTGTGTCTCCATCTAATGCTTCGTGTCCATTACTGTAGTTACAGTGTGTCTCCATCTAATGCTCCGTGTCCATTACTGTAGTTACAGTGTGTGTCTCCATCTAATGCTCTGTGTCCATTAATGTAGTTACAGTTTGTTTCTCCATCTAATGCTCCGTGTCCATTTCTGTAGTTACAGTGTGTTTCTCCATCTAATGCTATGTGTCCATTACTGTAGATATAGTGTGTGTCTTCATTTAATCCTCTGTGACCATTACTGTAGTTACAGTGTGTTTCTGCATCTAATGCTATGTGTCCATTACTGTAGTTACAATGTGTGTCTCCATCTTATGCTCTGTGTCCATTACTGCAGTTACAGTGTGTTTCTCCATCTAATGCTCCGTGTCCATTACTCTAGTTACAGTGTGTGTCTCCATCTAATGCTCCGTGTCCATTACTGTAGTTAGTGTGTCTCCATCTAATGCTCCGTGTCCATTACTGTAGTTACAGTGTGTTTCTCCATCTAATGCTATGTGTCCATTACTGTAGTTACAGTGTGTGTCTCCATCTAATGCTATGTGTCCATTACTGTAGTTACCGTGTGTGTCTCCATCTAATGCTCTATCCATTACTGTAGTTACAGTGTATGTCTCCATCTAATCCTCTGTGACCATTACTGTAGTTACAGTGTGTGTCTCCATCTAATGCTCTGTGTCCATTACTGTAGTTACAGTGTGTTTCTCCATCTAATGCTATGTGTCCATTACTGTAGTTACAGTGTATGTCTCCATTTAATCCTCTGTGACCATTACTGTAGTTACAGTGTGTGTCTCCATCTAATGCTCCGTGTCCATTACTGTAGTTACAGTGTGTCTCCATCTAATGCTCCGTGTCCATTACTGTAGTTACAGTGTGTTTCTCCATCTAATGCTATGTGTCCATTACTGTAGTTACAGTGTGTGTCTCCATCTAATGCTCTGTGTCCATTACTGTAGTTACAGTGTGTGTCTCCATCTAATGCTCCGTGTCCATTACTCTAGTTACAGTGTGTTTCTGATTCTAATGCTCCATATCCATTACTGTAGTTAGTGTGTCTCCATCTAATGCTCTGTGTCCATTACTGTAGTTACAGTGTGTTTCTCCATCTAATGCTATGTGTCCATTACTGTAGTTACAGTGTGTGTCTCCATCTAATCCTCTGTGACCATTACTGTAGTTACAGTGTGTATCTCCATCTCATGCTCTGTGTCCATTACTGTAGTTACAGTGTGTGTCTCCATCTAATTCTCTGTGACCATTACTGCAGTTACAGTTTGTGTCTCCATCTAATGCTCCATGTCCATTACTGTAGTTACAGTGTGTGTCTCCATCTAATGCTCCGTGTCCATTACTGTAGTTACAGTGTGTGTCTCCATCTAATGCTATGTGTCCATTACTGCAGTTACAGTGTGTGTCTCCATCTAATGCTATGTGTCCATTACTGTAGTTACAGTGTGTGTCTCCATCTAATCCTCTGTGACCATTACTGTAGTTACAGTGTGTGTCTCCATCTAATGCTCTGTGTCCATTACTGTAGTTACAGTGTGTGTCTCCATCTAATTCTCTGTGACCATTACTGCAGTTACAGTTTGTGTCTCCATCTAATGCTCCGTGTCCATTACTGTAGGTACAGTGTGTGTCTCCATCTAATGCTATGTGTCCATTACTGCAGTTACAGTGTGTGTCTCCATCTAATGCTATGTGTCCATTACTGCAGTTACAGTGTGTGTCTCCATCTAATGCTATGTGTCCATTACTGTAGTTACAGTGTGTGTCTCCATCTAATGCTATGTGTCCATTACTGCAGTTACAGTGTGTGTCTCCATCTAATGCTATGTGTCCATTACTGCAGTTACAGTGTGTGTCTACATCTAATGCTATGTGTCCATTACTGTAGTTACAGTGTGTGTCTCCATCTAATGCTATGTGTCCATTACTGTAGTTGCAGTGTGTGTCTCCATCTAATGCTATGTGTCCATTACTGTAGTTACAGTGTGTGTCTGCATCTAATGCTATGTGTCCATTACTGCAGTTACAGTGTGTGTCTCCATCTAATGCTCCATGTCCATTACTGTAGTTACAGTGTGTGTCTCCATCTAATGCAATGAGTCCATTACTGCAGTTAAAGTGTGTGTCTCCATCTAATGCTCTGTGTTCATTAATGTAGTTACAGCGTGTGTCTCCATCTAATGCTCTGTGTCCATTACTGTAGTTACAGTGTGTGTCTCCATCTAATGCTCTGTGTCCATTAATGTAGTTACAGTGTGTTTCTCCATCTAATGCTCCGTGTCCATTACTGTAGTTACAGTGTGTTTCTCCATCTAATGCTATGTGTCCATTACTGTAGTTACAGTGTGTGTCTCCATTTAATCCTCTGTGACCATTACTGTAGTTACAGTGTGTTTCTCCATCTAATGCTCACTGTCCATTACTGTAGTTACAGTGTGTCTCCATCTCATGCTCCGTGTCCATTACTGTAGTTACAGTGTGTGTCTCCATCTAATGCTATGTGTCCATTACTGTAGTTACAATGTGTGTCTCCATCTTATGCTCTGTGTCCATTACTGTAGTTACAGTGTGTGTCTCCATCTAATGCTCCGTGTCCATTACTGTAGTTACAGTGTGTGTCTCCATCTAATGCTCCGTGTCCATTACTGTAGTTACAGTGTGTCTCCATCTAATGCTCCGTTTCCATTACTGTAGTTACAGTGTGTTTCTCCATCTAATGCTATGTGTCCATTACTGTAGTTACAGTGTGTGTCTCCATCTAATCCTCTGTGACCATTACTGTAGTTACAGTGTGTGTCTCCATCTAATGCTATGTGTCCATTACTGCAGTTACAGTGTGTGTCTCCATCTAATGCTATGTGTCCATTACTGCATTTACAGTGTGTTTCTCCATCTAATGCTATGTGTCCATTACTGTAGTTACAATGTGTGTCTCCATCTTATGCTCTGTGTCCATTACTGCAGTTACAGTGTGTGTCTCCATCTAATGCTCCGTGTCCATTACTCTAGTTACAGTGTGTGTCTCCATCTAATGCTCCGTGTCCATTACTGTAGTTAGTGTGTCTCCATCTAATGCTCCGTGTCCATTACTGTAGTTACAGTGTGTTTCTCCATCTAATGCTATGTGTCCATTACTGTAGTTACAGAGTGTGTCTCCATCCAATGCTATGTGTCCATTACTGTAGTTACCGTGTGTGTCTCCATCTAATGCTCTGTGTCCATTACTGTAGTTACAGTGTGTGTCTCCATCTAATCCTCTGTGACCATTACTGTAGTTACAGTGTGTGTCTCCATCTAATGCTCAGTGTCCATTACTGTAGTTACAGTGTGTCTCCATCTAATGCTCCGTGTCCATTACTGTAGTTACAGTGTGTTTCTCCATCTAATGCTATGTGTCCATTACTGTAGTTACAGTGTGTGTCTCCATCTTATGCTCTGTGTCCATTACTGTAGTTACAGTGTGTTTCTCCATCTAATGCTCCGTGTCCATTACTCTAGTTACAGTGTGTGTCTCCATCTAATGCACCGTGTCCATTACTGTAGTTACAGTTTGTCTCCATCTAATGCTCCGTTTCCATTACTGTAGTTACAGTGTGTTTCTCCATCTCATACTATGTGTCCATTACTGTAGTTACAGTGTGTGTCTCCATCTAATGCTATGTGTCCATTACTGTAGTTACCATGTGCATCTCCATCTAATGCTCTGTGTCCATTACTGTAGTTACAGTGTGTGTCTCCATCTAATCCTCTGTGACCATTACTGTAGTTACAGTGTGTGTCTCCATCTAATGCTCTGTGTCCATTACTGTAGTTACAGTGTGTGTCTCCATCTAATCCTCTGTGACCATTACTGCAGTTACAGTGTGTGTATCCATCTAATGCTCCATGTCCATTACTGTAGTTACAGTGTGTGTCTCCATCTAATGCTATGTGTCCATTACTGCAGTTACAGTGTATGTCTCCATCTAATGCTCCGTGTCCATTACTGTAGTTACAGTGTGTGTCTCCATCTAATGCTCCGTGTCCATTACTGTAGTTACAGTGTGTGTCTCCATCTAATGCGCTGTGTCCATTACTGTAGTTACAGCGTGTGTCTCCATCTAATGCTTCGTGTCCATTCCTGTAGTTACAGTGTGTCTCCATCTAATGCTCCGTGTCCATTACTGTAGTTACAGTGTGTGTCTCCATCTAATGCTCTGTGTCCATTAATGTAGTTACAGTTTGTTTCTCCATCTAATGCTCCGTGTCCATTTCTGTAGTTACAGTGTGTTTCTCCATCTAATGCTATGTGTCCATTACTGTAGATATAGTGTGTGTCTTCATTTAATCCTCTGTGACCATTACTGTAGTTACAGTGTGTTTCTGCATCTAATGCTATGTGTCCATTACTGTAGTTACAATGTGTGTCTCCATCTTATGCTCTGTGTCCATTACTGCAGTTACAGTGTGTTTCTCCATCTAATGCTCCGTGTCCATTACTCTAGTTACAGTGTGTGTCTCCATCTAATGCTCCGTGTCCATTACTGTAGTTAGTGTGTCTCCATCTAATGCTCCGTGTCCATTACTGTAGTTACAGTGTGTTTCTCCATCTAATGCTATGTGTCCATTACTGTAGTTACAGTGTGTGTCTCCATCTAATGCTATGTGTCCATTACTGTAGTTACCGTGTGTGTCTCCATCTAATGCTCTATCCATTACTGTAGTTACAGTGTATGTCTCCATCTAATCCTCTGTGACCATTACTGTAGTTACAGTGTGTGTCTCCATCTAATGCTCTGTGTCCATTACTGTAGTTACAGTGTGTTTCTCCATCTAATGCTATGTGTCCATTACTGTAGTTACAGTGTATGTCTCCATCTAATCCTCTGTGACCATTACTGTAGTTACAGTGTGTGTCTCCATCTAATGCTCCGTGTCCATTACTGTAGTTACAGTGTGTCTCCATCGAATGCTCCGTGTCCATTACTGTAGTTACAGTGTGTTTCTCCATCTAATGCTATGTGTCCATTACTGTAGTTACAGTGTGTGTCTCCATCTAATGCTCTGTGTCCATTACTGTAGTTACAGTGTGTGTCTCCATCTAATGCTCCGTGTCCATTACTCTAGTTACAGTGTGTTTCTGATTCTAATGCTCCATATCCATTACTGTAGTTAGTGTGTCTCCATCTAATGCTCTGTGTCCATTACTGTAGTTACAGTGTGTTTCTCCATCTAATGCTATGTGTCCATTACTGTAGTTACAGTGTGTGTCTCCATCTAATCCTCTGTGACCATTACTGTAGTTACAGTGTGTATCTCCATCTCATGCTCTGTGTCCATTACTGTAGTTACAGTGTGTGTCTCCATCTAATTCTCTGTGACCATTACTGCAGTTACAGTTTGTGTCTCCATCTAATGCTCCATGTCCATTACTGTAGTTACAGTGTGTGTCTCCATCTAATGCTCCGTGTCCATTACTGTAGTTACAGTGTGTGTCTCCATCTAATGCTATGTGTCCATTACTGCAGTTACAGTGTGTGTCTCCATCTAATGCTATGTGTCCATTACTGTAGTTACAGTGTGTGTCTCCATCTAATCCTCTGTGACCATTACTGTAGTTACAGTGTGTGTCTCCATCTAATGCTCTGTGTCCATTACTGTAGTTACAGTGTGTGTCTCCATCTAATTCTCTGTGACCATTACTGCAGTTACAGTTTGTGTCTCCATCTAATGCTCCGTGTCCATTACTGTAGGTACAGTGTGTGTCTCCATCTAATGCTATGTGTCCATTACTGCAGTTACAGTGTGTGTCTCCATCTAATGCTATGTGTCCATTACTGCAGTTACAGTGTGTGTCTCCATCGAATGCTATGTGTCCATTATTGTAGTTACAGTGTGTGTCTCCATCTAATGCTATGTGTCCATTACTGCAGTTACAGTGTGTGTCTCCATCTAATGCTATGTGTCCATTACTGCAGTTACAGTGTGTGTCTACATCTAATGCTATGTGTCCATTACTGTAGTTACAGTGTGTGTCTCCATCTAATGCTATGTGTCCATTACTGTAGTTGCAGTGTGTGTCTCCATCTAATGCTATGTGTCCATTACTGTAGTTACAGTGTGTGTCTGCATCTAATGCTATGTGTCCATTACTGCAGTTACAGTGTGTGTCTCCATCTAATGCTCCATGTCCATTACTGTAGTTACAGTGTGTGTCTCCATCTAATGCAATGAGTCCATTACTGCAGTTAAAGTGTGTGTCTCCATCTAATGCTCTGTGTCATTACTGTAGTTACAGCGTGTGTCTCCATCTAATGCTCTGTGTCCATTACTGTAGTTACAGTGTGTGTCTCCATCTAATGCTCTGTGTCCATTAATGTAGTTACAGTGTGTTTCTCCATCTAATGCTCCGTGTCCATTACTGTAGTTACAGTGTGTTTCTCCATCTAATGCTATGTGTCCATTACTGTAGTTACAGTGTGTGTCTCCATCTAATGCTCTGTGTCCATTACTGTAGTTACAGTGTGTTTCTCCATCTAATGCTCACTGTCCATTACTGTAGTTACAGTGTGTCTCCATCTCATGCTCCGTGTCCATTACTGTAGTTACAGTGTGTGTCTCCATCTAATGCTATGTGTCCATTACTGTAGTTACAATGTGTGTCTCCATCTTATGCTCTGTGTCCATTACTGTAGTTACAGTGTGTGTCTCCATCTAATGCTCCGTGTCCATTACTGTAGTTACAGTGTGTGTCTCCATCTAATGCTCCGTGTCCATTACTGTAGTTACAGTGTGTCTCCATCTAATGCTCCGTTTCCATTACTGTAGTTACAGTGTGTTTCTCCATCTAATGCTATGTGTCCATTACTGTAGTTACAGTGTGTGTCTCCATCTAATCCTCTGTGACCATTACTGTAGTTACAGTGTGTGTCTCCATCTAATGCTATGTGTCCATTACTGCAGTTACAGTGTGTGTCTCCATCTAATGCTATGTGTCCATTACTGCATTTACAGTGTGTTTCTCCATCTAATGCTATGTGTCCATTACTGTAGTTACAATGTGTGTCTCCATCTTATGCTCTGTGTCCATTACTGCAGTTACAGTGTGTGTCTCCATCTAATGCTCCGTGTCCATTACTCTAGTTACAGTGTGTGTCTCCATCTAATGCTCCGTGTCCATTACTGTAGTTAGTGTGTCTCCATCTAATGCTCCGTGTCCATTACTGTAGTTACAGTGTGTTTCTCCATCTAATGCTATGTGTCCATTACTGTAGTTACAGAGTGTGTCTCCATCCAATGCTATGTGTCCATTACTGTAGTTACCGTGTGTGTCTCCATCTAATGCTCTGTGTCCATTACTGTAGTTACAGTGTGTGTCTCCATCTAATCCTCTGTGACCATTACTGTAGTTACAGTGTGTGTCTCCATCTAATGCTCTGTGTCCATTACTGTAGTTACAGTGTGTTTCTCCATCTAATGCTATGTGTCCATTACTGTAGTTACAGTGTATGTCTCCATTTAATCCTCTGTGACCATTACTGTAGCTACAGTGTGTGTCTCCATCTAATGCTCCGTGTCCATTACTGTAGTTACAGTGTGTCTCCATCTAATGCTCCGTGTCCATTACTGTAGTTACAGTGTGTTTCTCCATCTAATGCTATGTGTCCATTACTGTAGTTACAGTGTGTGTCTCCATCTAATGCTCTGTGTCCATTACTGTAGTTACAGTGTGTTTCTCCATCTAATGCTCCATATCCATTACTGTAGTTAGTGTGTCTCCATCTAATGCTCTGTGTCCATTACTGTAGTTACAGTGTGTTTCTCCATCTAATGCTATGTGTCCATTACTGTAGTTACAGTGTGTGTCTCCATCTAATCCTCTGTGACCATTACTGTAGTTACAGTGTGTGTCTCCATCTCATGCTCTGTGTCCATTACTGTAGTTACAGTGTGTGTCTCCATCTAATTCTCTGTGACCATTACTGCAGTTACAGTTTGTGTCTCCATCTAATGCTCCATGTCCATTACTGTAGTTACAGTGTGTGTCTCCATCTAATGCTCCGTGTCCATTACTGTAGTTACAGTGTGTGTCTCCATCTAATGCTATGTGTCCATTACTGCAGTTACAGTGTGTGTCTCCATCTAATGCTATGTGTCCATTACTGTAGTTACAGTGTGTGTCTCCATCTAATCCTCTGTGACCATTACTGTAGTTACAGTGTGTGTCTCCATCTAATGCTCTGTGTCCATTACTGTAGTTACAGTGTGTGTCTCCATCTAATTCTCTGTGACCATTACTGCAGTTACAGTTTGTGTCTCCATCTAATGCTCCATGTCCATTACTGTAGTTACAGTGTGTGTCTCCATCTAATGCTCCGTGTCCATTACTGTAGGTACAGTGTGTGTCTCCATCTAATGCTATGTGTCCATTACTGCAGTTACAGTGTGTGTCTCCATCTAATGCTATGTGTCCATTACTGCAGTTACAGTGTGTGTCTCCATCTAATGCTGTGTGTCCATTACTGCAGTTACAGTGTGTGTCTACATCTAATGCTATGTGTCCATTACTGTAGTTACAGTGTGTGTCTCCATCTAATGCTATGTGTCCATTACTGTCGTTGCAGTGTGTGTCTCCATCTAATGCTATGTGTCCATTACTGTAGTTACAGTGTGTGTCTGCATCTAATGCTATGTGTCCATTACTGCAGTTACAGTGTGTGTCTCCATCTAATGCTCCATGTCCATTACTGTAGTTACAGTGTGTGTCTCCATCTAATGCAATGAGTCCATTACTGCAGTTAAAGTGTGTGTCTCCATCTAATGCTCTGTGTTCATTAATGTAGTTACAGCGTGTGTCTCCATCTAATGCTCTATGTCCATTACTGTAGTTACAGTGTGTGTCTCCATCTAATACTCCGTGTCCATTACTGTAGTTACAGTATGTCTCTCCATCTAATGCTCCGTGTCCATTACTGTAGTTACAGTGTGTGTCTCCATCTAATGCGCTGTGTCCATTACTGTAGTTACAGTGTGTCTCCATCTAATGCTCCATGTCCGTTACTGTAGTTACAGTGTGTGTCTCCATCTAATGCTCTGTGTCCATTACTGTAGTTACAGTGTGTTTCTTCATCTAATGCTCTGTGTCCATTAATGTAGTTACAGTGTGTTTCTCCATCTAATGCTCCGTGTCCATTACTGTAGTTACAGTGTGTTTCTCCATCTAATGCTATGTGTCCATTACTGTAGTTACAGTGTGTGTCTCCATTTAATCCTCTGTGACCATTACTGTAGTTACAGTGTGTTTCTCCATCTAATGCTCACTGTCCATTACTGTAGTTACAGTGTGTGTCTCCATCTAATGCTCCGTGTCCATTACTGTAGTTACAGTGTGTCTCCATCTAATGCTCCGTTTCCATTACTGTAGTTACAGTGTGTTTCTCCATCTAATGCTATGTGTCCATTACTGTAGTTACAGTATGTGTCTCCAACTAATCCTCTGTGACCATTACTGTAGTTACAGTGTGTGTCTCCATCTAATGCTTTGTGTCCATTACTGCAGTTACAGTGTGTGTCTCCATCTAATGCTATGTGTCCATTACTGCAGTTACAGTGTGTTTCTGCATCTAATGCTATGTGTCCATTACTGTAGTTACAATGTGTGTCTCCATCTTATGCTCTGTGTCCATTACTGCAGTTACAGTGTGTGTCTCCATCTAATGCTCCGTGTCCATTACTCTAGTTACAGTGTGTGTCTCCATCTAATGCTCCGTGTCCATTACTGTAGTTAGTGTGTCTCCATCTAATGCTCCGTGTCCATTACTGTAGTTACAGTGTGTTTCTCCATCTAATGCTATGTGTCCATTACTGTAGTTACAGTGTGTGTCTCCATCTAATGCTATGTGTCCATTACTGTAGTTACCGTGTGTGTCTCCATCTAATGCTCTGTGTCCATTACTGTAGTTACAGTGTGTGTCTCCATCTAATCCTCTGTGACCATTACTGTAGTTACAGTGTGTGTCTCCATCGAATGCTCTGTGTCCATTACTGTAGTTACAGTGTGTTTCTCCATCTAATGCTATGTGTCCATTACTGTAGTTACAGTGTATGTCTCCATTTAAGCCTCTGTGACCATTACTGTAGTTACAGTGTGTGTCTCCATCTAATGCTCCGTGTCCATTACTGTAGTTACAGTGTGTCTCCATCTAATGCTCCGTGTCCATTCCTGTAGTTACAGTGTGTTTCTCCATCTAATGCTATGTGTCCATTACTGTAGTTACAGTGTGTGTCTCCATCTAATGCTCTGTGTCCATTACTGTAGTTACAGTGTGTGTCTCCATCTAATGCTCCCTGTCCATTACTCTAGTTACAGTGTGTTTCTCCATCTGATGCTCCATATCCATTACTGTAGTTAGTGTGTCTCCATCTAATGCTCTGTGTCCATTACTGTAGTTACAGTGTGTTTCTCCATCTAATGCTATGTGTCCATTACTGTAGTTACAGTGTGTGTCTCCATCTAATTCTCTGTGACCATTACTGTAGTTACAGTGTGTGTCTCCATCTCATGCTCTGTGTCCATTACTGTAGTTACAGTGTGTGTCTCCATCTAATTCTCTGTGACCATTACTGTAGTTACAGTGTGTGTCTCCATCTAATCCTCTGTGACCATTACTGTAGTTACAGTGTGTGTCTCCATCTAATGCTCTGTGTCCATTACTGTAGTTACAGTGTGTGTCTCCATCTAATCCTCTGTGACCATTACTGCAGTTACAGTGTGTGTCTCCATCTAATGCTCCATGTCCATTACTGTAGTTACCGTGTGTGTCTCCATCTAATGCTATGTGTCCATTACTAAAGTTACAGTGTATGTCTCCATCTAATGCTCCGTGTCCATTACTGTAGTTACAGTGTGTGTCTCCATCTAATGCTCTTTGTCCATTAATGTAGTTACAGTGTGTGTCTCCATCTAATGCTATGTGTCCTTTACTGTAGTTACCGTGTGTGTCTCCATCTAATGCTCTGTGTCCATTACTGTAGTTACAGTGTGTGTCTCCATCTAATCCTCTGTGACCATTACTGTAGTTACAGTGTGTGTCTCCATCGAATGCTCCCTGTCCATTACTCTAGTTACAGTGTGTTTCTCCATCTGATGCTCCATATCCATTACTGTAGTTAGTGTGTCTCCATCTAATGCTCTGTGTCCATTACTGTAGTTACAGTGTGTTTCTCCATCTAATGCTATGTGTCCATTACTGTAGTTACAGTGTGTGTCTCCATCTAATTCTCTGTGACCATTACTGTAGTTACAGTGTGTGTCTCCATCTCATGCTCTGTGTCCATTACTGTAGTTACAGTGTGTGTCTCCATCTAATTCGCTGTGACCATTACTGCAGTTACAGTGTGTGTCTCCATCTAATCCTCTGTGACCATTACTGTAGTTACAGTGTGTGTCTCCATCTAATGCTCTGTGTCCATTACTGTAGTTACAGTGTGTGTCTCCATCTAATCCTCTGTGACCATTACTGCAGTTACAGTGTGTGTCTCCATCTAATGCTCCATGTCCATTACTGTAGTTACCGTGTGTGTCTCCATCTAATGCTATGTGTCCATTACTAAAGTTACAGTGTATGTCTCCATCTAATGCTCCGTGTCCATTACTGTAGTTACAGTGTGTGTCTCCATCTAATGCTCTTTGTCCATTAATGTAGTTACAGTGTGTGTCTCCATCTAATGCTCCGTGTCCATTACTGTAGTTAGTGTGTCTCCATCTAATGCTCCGTGTCCATTACTGTAGTTACAGTGTGTTTCTCCATCTAATGCTATGTGTCCATTACTGTAGTTACAGTGTGTGTCTCCATCTAATGCTATGTGTCCTTTACTGTAGTTACCGTGTGTGTCTCCATCTAATGCTCTGTGTCCATTACTGTAGTTACAGTGTGTGTCTCCATCTAATCCTCTGTGACCATTACTGTAGTTACAGTGTGTGTCTCCATCTAATGCTCTGTGTCCATTACTGTAGTTAGTGTGTTTCTCCATCTAATGCTATGTGTCCATTACTGTAGTTACAGTGTGTGTCTCCATTTAATGCTCCGTGTCCATTACTGTATTTACAGTGTGTCTCCATCTAATGCTCCGTGTCCATTACTGTAGTTACAGTGTGTTTCTCCATCTAATGCTATGTGTCCATTACTGTAGTTACAGTGTGTGTCTCCATCTAATGCTCTGTGTCCATTACTGTAGTTACAGTGTGTGTCTCCATCTAATGCTCCGTGTCCATTACTCTAGTTACAGTGTGTGTCTCCATCTAATGCTCCATATCCATTACTGTAGTTAGTGTGTCTCCATCTAATGCTCTGTGTCCATTACTGTAGTTACAGTGTGTTTCTACATCTAATGCTATGTGTCCATTACTGTAGTTACAGTGTGTGTCTCCATCTAATGCTCTGTGTCCATTAATTTAGTTACCGTGTGTGTCTCCATTTAATGCTCTGTGTCTATTACTGTAGTTACAGTGTGTGTCTCCATCTAATCCTCTGTGACCATTACTGTAGTTACAGTGTGTATCTCCATCTAATGCTCTGTGTCCATTACTGTAGTTACAGTGTGTGTCTCCATCTAATTCTCTGTGACCATTACTGCAGTTACAGTGTGTGTCTCCATCTAATGCTCCATGTCCATTACTGTAGTTACAGTGTGTGTCTCCATCTAATGCTCCGTGTCCATTACTGTAGGTACAGTGTGTGTCTCCATCTAATGCTATGTGTCCATTACTGCAGTTACAGTGTGTGTCTCCATCTAATGCTCTGTGACCATTACTGTAGTTATAGTGTGTATCTCCATCTAATGCTCCGTGTCCATTACTCTAGTTACAGTGTGTGTCTCCATCTAATGCTCCGTATCCATTACTGTAGTTAGTTTGTCTCCATCTAATGCTCTGTGTCCATTACTGTAGTTACAGTGTGTTTCTCCATCTAATGCTACGTGTCCATTACTGTAGTTACAGTGTGTGTCTCCATCTAATGCTATGTGTCCATTGCTTTAGTTACCGTGTGTGTCTCCATCTAATGCTCTGTGTCCATTACTGTAGTTACAGTGTGTGTCTCCATCTAATCCTCTGTGACCATTACTGTAGTTACAGTGTGTGTCTCCATCTAATTCTCTGTGACCATTACTGCAGTTACAGTGTGTGTCTCCATCTAATGCTCCATGTCCATTACTGTAGTTACAGTGTGTGTCTCCATCTAATGCTCCGTGTCCATTACTGTAGGTACAGTGTGTGTCTCCATCTAATGCTATGTGTCCATTACTGCAGTTACAGTGAGTGTCTCCATCTAATGCTATGTGTCCATTACTATAGTTACAGTTTGTGTCTCCATCTAATGCTATGTGTCCATTACTGCAGTTACAGTGTGTGTCTCCATCTAATGCTATGTGTCCATTACTGTAGTTACAGTGTGTGTCTCCATCTAATGCTATGTGTCCATTACTGTCGTTGCAGTGTGTGTCTCCATCTAATGCTATGTGTCCATTACTGTAGTTACAGTGTGTGTCTGCATCTAATGCTATGTGTCCATTACTGCAGTTACAGTGTGTGTCTCCATCTAATGCTCCATGTCCATTACTGTAGTTACAGTGTGTGTCTCCATCTAATGCTATGTGTCCATTACTGCAGTTAAAGTGTGTGTCTCCATCTAATGCTCTGTGTCCATTAATGTAGTTACAGCGTGTGTCTCCATCTAATGCTATGTGTCCATTACTGCAGTTACAGTGTGTGTCTCCATCTAATGCTATGTGTCCATTACTGTAGTTACAGTGTGTGTCTCCATCTAATGCTATGTGTCCATTACTGTAGTTACAGTGTGTGTCTGCATCTAATGCTATGTGTCCATTACTGCAGTTACAGTGTGTGTCTGCATCTAATGCTATGTGTCCATTACTGTAGTTACAGTGTGTGTCTCCATCTAATGCTATGTGTCCATTACTGTAGTTACAGTGTGTGTCTCCATCTAATGCTATGTGTCCATTACTGTAGTTACAGTGTGTGTCTCCATCTAATGCTCTGTGTCCATTACTGTAGTTACAGTGTGTGTCTCCATCTAATGCTCCGTGTCCATTACTCTAGTTACAGTGTGTGTCTCCATCTAATGCTCCATATCCATTACTGTAGTTAGTGTGTCTCCATCTAATGCTCTGTGTCCATTACTGTAGTTACAGTGTGTTTCTACATCTAATGCTATGTGTCCATTACTGTAGTTACAGTGTGTGTCTCCATCTAATGCTCTGTGTCCATTAATTTAGTTACCGTGTGTGTCTCCATCTAATGCTCTGTGTCTATTACTGTAGTTACAGTGTGTGTCTCCATCTAATCCTCTGTGACCATTACTGTAGTTACAGTGTGTATCTCCATCTAATGCTCTGTGTCCATTACTGTAGTTACAGTGTGTGTCTCCATCTAATTCTCTGTGACCATTACTGCAGTTACAGTGTGTGTCTCCATCTAATGCTCCATGTCCATTACTGTAGTTACAGTGTGTGTCTCCATCTAATGCTCCGTGTCCATTACTGTAGGTACAGTGTGTGTCTCCATCTAATGCTATGTGTCCATTACTGCAGTTACAGTGTGTGTCTCCATCTAATGCTCTGTGACCATTACTGTAGTTATAGTGTGTGTCTCCATCTAATGCTCCGTGTCCATTACTCTAGTTACAGTGTGTGTCTCCATCTAATGCTCCGTATCCATTACTGTAGTTAGTTTGTCTCCATCTAATGCTCTGTGTCCATTACTGTAGTTACAGTGTGTTTCTCCATCTAATGCTACGTGTCCATTACTGTAGTTACAGTGTGTGTCTCCATCTAATGCTATGTGTCCATTGCTTTAGTTACCGTGTGTGTCTCCATCTAATGCTCTGTGTCCATTACTGTAGTTACAGTGTGTGTCTCCATCTAATCCTCTGTGACCATTACTGTAGTTACAGTGTGTGTCTCCATCTAATTCTCTGTGACCATTACTGCAGTTACAGTGTGTGTCTCCATCTAATGCTCCATGTCCATTACTGTAGTTACAGTGTGTGTCTCCATCTAATGCTCCGTGTCCATTACTGTAGGTACAGTGTGTGTCTCCATCTAATGCTATGTGTCCATTACTGCAGTTACAGTGAGTGTCTCCATCTAATGCTATGTGTCCATTACTATAGTTACAGTTTGTGTCTCCATCTAATGCTATGTGTCCATTACTGCAGTTACAGTGTGTGTCTCCATCTAATGCTATGTGTCCATTACTGTAGTTACAGTGTGTGTCTCCATCTAATGCTATGTGTCCATTACTGTAGTTGCAGTGTGTGTCTCCATCTAATGCTATGTGTCCATTACTGTAGTTACAGTGTGTGTCTGCATCTAATGCTATGTGTCCATTACTGCAGTTACAGTGTGTGTCTGCATCTAATGCTCCATGTCCATTACTGTAGTTACAGTGTGTGTCTCCATCTAATGCTATGTGTCCATTACTGCAGTTAAAGTGTGTGTCTCCATCTAATGCTCTGTGTTCATTAATGTAGTTACAGCGTGTGTCTCCATCTAATGCTATGTGTCCATTACTGCAGTTACAGTGTGTGTCTCCATCTAATGCTATGTGTCCATTACTGTAGTTATAGTGTGTGTCTCCATCTAATGCTATGTGTCCATTACTGTAGTTACAGTGTGTGTCTGCATCTAATGCTATGTGTCCATTACTGCAGTTACAGTGTGTGTCTGCATCTAATGCTATGTGTCCATTACTGTAGTTACAGTGTGTGACTCCATCTAATGCTATGTGTCCATTACTGTAGTTACAGTGTGTGTCTGCATCTAATGCTATGTGTCCATTACTGCAGTTACAGTGTGTGTCTCCATCTAATGCTCCATGTCCATTACTGTAGTTACAGTGTGTGTCTCCATCTAATCCTCTGTGACCATTTCTGTAGTTACAGTGTGTGTCTCCATCTAATTGTCTGTGACCATTACTGCAGTTACAGTGTGTGTCTCCATCTAATGCTCCATGTCCATTACTGTAGTTACAGTGTGTGTCTCCATCTAATGCTCCGTGTCCATTACTGTAGGTACAGTGTGTGTCTCCATCTAATGCTATGTGTCCATTACTGTAGTTACAGTGTGTGTCTCCATCTAATGCTATGTGTCCATTACTGTAGTTGCAGTGTGTGTCTCCATCTAATGCTATGTGTCCATTACTGTAGTTACAGTGTGTGTCTGCATCTAATGCTATGTGTCCATTACTGCAGTTACAGTGTGTGTCTCCATCTAATGCTCCATGTCCATTACTGTAGTTACAGTGTGTGTCTCCATCTAATGCTATGTGTCCATTACTGCAGTTAAAGTGTGTGTCTCCATCTAATGCTCTGTGTTCATTAATGTAGTTACAGCGTGTGTCTCCATCTAATGCTCTATGTCAATTACTATAGTTACAGTGTGTCTCCATCTAATGCTATGTGTCCATTACTGTAGTTACAGTTTGTGTCTCCATCTAATGCTATGTGTCCATTACTGTAGTTACAGTGTGTGTCTCCATCTAATGCTATGTGTCCATTACTGTAGTTACAGTGTGTGTCTGCATCTAATGCTATGTGTCCATTACTGCAGTTACAGTGTGTGTCTCCATCTAATGCTCCATGTCCATTACTGTAGTTACAGTGTGTGTCTCCATCAAATGCTATGTGTCCATTACTGCAGTTAAAGTGTGTGTCTCCATCTAATGCTCTGTGTTCATTAATGTAGTTACAGCGTGTGTCTCCATCTAATGCTCCATGTCCATTACTGTAGTTACAGTGTGTGTCTCCATCTAATGCTCCATGTCCATTACTGTAGTTACAGTGTGTGTCTCCATCTTATGCTCTATGTCAATTACTGTAGTTACAGTGTGTGTCTCCATCTAATACTCCGTGTCCCTTACTGTAGTTACAGTATGTGTCTCCATCTAATGCTCCGTGTCCATTACTGTAGTTACAGTGTGTGTCTCCATCTAATGCGCTGTGTCCATTACTGTAGTTACAGTGTGTGTCTCCATCTAATGCTCCGTGTCCATTACTGTAGTTACAGTGTGTGTCTCCATCTAATGCTATGTGTCCATTACTGTAGTTACAGTTTGTATCTCCATCTAATGCTATGTGTCCATTACTGCAGTTACAGTGTGTGTCTCCATCTAATGCTATGTGTCCATTACTGTAGTTACAGTGTGTGTCTCCATCAATGCTCTGTGTCCATTACTGTAGTTACAGTGTGTGTCTCCATCTAATGCTATGTGTCCATTACTGTAGTTACAGTGTGTGTCTCCATCTAATGCTCTGTGTTCATTAATGTAGTTACAGTGTGTGTCTCCATCTATTGCTATGTGTCCATTACTGTAGTTACAGTGTGTTTCTCCATCTAATGCTATGTGTCCATTACTGTAGTTACAGTGTGTGTCTCCATCTAATGCACTGTGTCCATTACTGTAGTTACAGTGTGTGTCTCCATCTAATGCTCCGTGTCCATTACTGTAGTTACAGTGTGTGTCTCCATCTAATGCTCCCTTTCCATTACTGTAGTTACAGTGTGTGTCTCCATCTAATGCTCTGTGTCCATTCATGTAGTTACAGTGTGTTTCTCCATCTAATGCTCCGTGTCCATTACTGTAGTTACAGTGTGTTTCTCCATCTAATGCTATGTGTCCATTACAGTAGTTACACTGTGTGTCTCCATTTAATCCTCTGTGACCATTACTGTAGTTACAGTGTGTGTCTCCATCTATTCCTCAGTGTCCATTACTGTAGTTACAGTGTGTTTCTCCATCAATGCTATGTGTCCATTACTGTAGTTAAAGTGTGTGTCTCCATCTAATGCTATGTGTCCATTACTGTAGTTACCGTGTGCGTCTCCATCTTATGCTCTGTGTCCATTACTGTAGTTACAGTGTGTGTCTCCATCTAATCCTCTGTCACCATTACTGTAGTTACAGTGTGTGTCTCCATCTAATGCTCTGTGTCCATTACTGTAGTTACAGTGTGTGTCTCCATCTAATCCTCTGTGACCATTACTGCAGTTACAGTGTGTGTCTCCATCTAATGCTCCAGGTCCATTACTGTAGTTACAGTGTGTGTCTCCATCTAATGCTATGTGTCCATTACTGCAGTTACAGTGTATGTCTCCATCTAATGCTCCGTGTCCATTACTGTAGTTACAGTGTGTGTTTCCATCTAATGCTCCGTGTCCATTACTGTAGTTACAGCGTGTTTCTCCATCTAATGCTTCGTGTCCATTACTGTAGTTACAGTGTGTCTCCATCTAATCCTCTGTGTCCATTACTGTAGTTACCGTGTGTGTCTCCATCTAATGCTCTGTGTCCATTACTGTACTTACAGTGTGTGTCTCCATCTAATCCTCTGTGACCATTACTGTAGTTACAGTGTGTGTCTCCATCTAATGCTCTGTGTCCATTACTGTAGTTACAGTGTGTGTTTCCATTTAATCCTCTGTGACCATTACTGTAGTTACAGTGTGTGTCTCCATCTAATGCTCCGTGTCCATTACTGTAGTTACAGTGTGTCTCCATCTAATGCTCCGTGTCCATTACTGTAGTTACAGTGTGTTTCTCCATCTAATGCTATGTGTCCATTACTGTAGTTACAGTGTGTGTCTCCATCTAATGCTCTGTGTCCATTACTGTAGTTACAGTGTGTGTCTCCATCTAATGCTCCATGTCCATTACTCTAGTTACAGTGTGTGTCTCCATCTAATGCTCCATATCCATTACTGTAGTTAGGTGTGTCTCCATCTAATGCTCTGTGTCCATTACTGTAGTTACAGTGTGTTTCTACATCTAATGCTATGTGTCCATTACTGTAGTTACAGTGTGTGTCTCCATCTAATTCTCTGTGACCATTACTGCAGTTACAGTGTGTGTCTCCATCTAATGCTCCATGTCCATTTCTGTAGTTACAGTGTGTGTCTCCATCTAATGCTCCGTGTCCATTACTGTAGGTACAGTGTGTGTCTCCATCTAATGCTATGTGTCCATTACTGCAGTTACAGTGTGTGTCTCCATCTTATGCTCTGTGTCCATTACTGTAGTTGCAGTGTGTGTCTCCATCTAATGCTATGTGTCCATTACTGTAGTTACAGTGTGTGTCTCCATCTAATGCTATGTGTCCATTATTGCAGTTACAGTGTGTGTCTCCATCTAATGCTCCGTGTCCATTACTGTAGTTACAGTGTGTCTCCATCTAATGCTCCGTGTCCATTACTGTAGTTACAGTGTGTGTCTCCATCTAATGCTCTGTGTCCATTAATGTAGTTACAGTGTGTTTCTCCATCTAATGCTCCGTGTCCATTACTGTAGTTAAAGTGTGTTTCTCCATCTAATGCTATGTGTCCATTACTGTAGTTACAGTGTGTGTCTCCATTTAATGCTCAGTGTCCATTACAGTAGTTACAGTGTCTCCATCTAATGCTCCGTGTCCATTACTGTAGTTACAGTGTGTTTCTCCATCTAATGCTATGTGTCCATTACTGTAGTTACAATGTGTGTCTGTATCTTATGCTCTGTGTCCATTACTGTAGTTACAGTGTGTGTCTCCATCTAATGCTCCGTGTCCATTACTGTAGTTACAGTGTGTGTCTCCATCTAATGCTCCGTGTCCATTACTGTAGTTACAGTGTGTCTCCATCTAATGCTCCGTTTCCATTACTGTAGTTACAGTGTGTTTCTCCATCTAATGCTATGTGTCCATTACTGTAGTTACAGTGTGTGTCTCCATCTAATGCTATGTGTCCATTACTGTAGTTACCGTGTGCGTCTCCATCTACTGCTCTGTGTCCATTACTGTAGTTACAGTGTGTGTCTCCATCTAATCCTCTGTGACCATTACTGTAGTTACAGTGTGTGTCTCCATCTAATCCTCTGTGACCATTACTGTCGTTACAGTGTGTGTCTCCATCTAATCCTCTGTGACCATTACTGCAGTTACAGTGTGTGTCTCCATCTAATGCTCCATGTCCATTACTGTAGTTACAGTGTGTGTCTCCATCTAATGCTATGTGTCCATTACTGCAGTTACAGTGTATGTCTCCATCTAATGCTCCGTGTCCATTACTGTAGTTACAGTGTGTTTCTCCATCTGATGCTCCATATCCATTACTGTAGTTAGTGTGTCTCCATCTAATGCTCTGTGTCCATTACTGTAGTTACAGTGTGTTTCTCCATCTAAAGCTATGTGTCCATTACTGTAGTTACAGTGTGTGTCTCCATCTAATTCTCTGTGACCATTACTGTAGTTACAGTGTGTGTCTCCATCTCATGCTCTGTGTCCATTACTGTAGTTACAGTGTGTGTCTCCATCTAATTCTCTGTGACCATTACTGCAGTTAAAGTGTGTGTCTCCATCTAATCCTCTGTGACCATTACTGTAGTTACAGTGTGTGTCTCCATCTAATGCTCTGTGTCCATTACTGTAGTTACAGTGTGTGTCTCCATCTAATCCTCTGTGACCATTACTGCAGTTACAGTGTGTGTCTCCATCTAATGCTCCATGTCCATTACTGTAGTTACCGTGTGTGTCTCCATCTAATGCTATGTGTCCATTACTAAAGTTACAGTGTATGTCTCCATCTAATGCTCCGTGTCCATTACTGTAGTTACAGTGTGTGTCTCCATCTAATGCTCTTTGTCCATTAATGTAGTTACAGTGTGTGTCTCCATCTAATGCTCCGTGTCCATTACTGTAGTTAGTGTGTCTCCATCTAATGCTCCGTGTCCATTACTGCAGTTACAGTGTGTTTCTCCATCTAATGCTATGTGTCCATTACTGTAGTTACAGTGTGTGTCTCCATCTAATGCTATGTGTCCTTTACTGTAGTTACCGTGTGTGTCTCCATCTAATGCTCTGTGTCCATTACTGTAGTTACAGTGTGTGTCTCCATCTAATCCTCTGTGACCATTACTGTAGTTACAGTGTGTGTCTCCATCTAATGCTCTGTGTCCATTACTGTAGTTACAGTGTGTTTCTCCATCTAATGCTATGTGTCCATTACTGTAGTTACAGTGTGTGTCTCCATTTAATCCTCTGTGACCATTACTGTAGTTACAGTGTGTGTCTCCATCTAATGCTCCGTGTCCATTACTGTATTTACAGTGTGTCTCCATCTAATGCTCCGTGTCCATTACTGTAGTTACAGTGTGTTTCTCCATCTAATGCTATGTGTCCATTACTGTAGTTACAGTGTGTGTCTCCATCTAATGCTCTGTGTCCATTACTGTAGTTACAGTGTGTGTCTCCATCTAATGCTCCGTGTCCATTACTCTAGTTACAGTGTGTGTCTCCATCTAATGCTCCATATCCATTACTGTAGTTAGTGTGTCTCCATCTAATGCTCTGTGTCCATTACTGTAGTTACAGTGTGTTTCTACATCTAATGCTATGTGTCCATTACTGTAGTTACAGTGTGTGTCTCCATCTAATGCTCTGTGTCCATTAATTTAGTTACCGTGTGTGTCTCCATCTAATGCTCTGTGTCTATTACTGTAGTTACAGTGTGTGTCTCCATCTAATCCTCTGTGACCATTACTGTAGTTACAGTGTGTATCTCCATCTAATGCTCTGTGTCCATTACTGTAGTTACAGTGTGTGTCTCCATCTAATGCTCTGTGTCCATTAATGTAGTTACAGTGTGTTTCTCCATCTAATGCTCCGTGTCCATTACTGTAGTTAAAGTGTGTTTCTCCATCTAATGCTATGTGTCCATTACTGTAGTTACAGTGTGTGTCTCCATTTAATGCTCAGTGTCCATTACAGTAGTTACAGTGTCTCCATCTAATGCTCCGTGTCCATTACTGTAGTTACAGTGTGTTTCTCCATCTAATGCTATGTGTCCATTACTGTAGTTACAATGTGTGTCTGTATCTTATGCTCTGTGTCCATTACTGTAGTTACAGTGTGTGTCTCCATCTAATGCTCCGTGTCCATTACTGTAGTTACAGTGTGTGTCTCCATCTAATGCTCCGTGTCCATTACTGTAGTTACAGTGTGTCTCCATCTAATGCTCCGTTTCCATTACTGTAGTTACAGTGTGTTTCTCCATCTAATGCTATGTGTCCATTACTGTAGTTACAGTGTGTGTCTCCATCTAATGCTATGTGTCCATTACTGTAGTTACCGTGTGCGTCTCCATCTACTGCTCTGTGTCCATTACTGTAGTTACAGTGTGTGTCTCCATCTAATCCTCTGTGACCATTACTGTAGTTACAGTGTGTGTCTCCATCTAATCCTCTGTGACCATTACTGTCGTTACAGTGTGTGTCTCCATCTAATCCTCTGTGACCATTACTGCAGTTACAGTGTGTGTCTCCATCTAATGCTCCATGTCCATTACTGTAGTTACAGTGTGTGTCTCCATCTAATGCTATGTGTCCATTACTGCAGTTACAGTGTATGTCTCCATCTAATGCTCCGTGTCCATTACTGTAGTTACAGTGTGTGTCTCCATCTGATGCTCCATGTCCATTACTGTAGTTACAGTGTGTCTCCATCTAATGCTCTGTGTCCATTACTGTAGTTACAGTGTGTTTCTCCATCTAATGCTATGTGTCCATTACTGTAGTTACAGTGTGTGTCTCCATCTAATGCTCTGTGACCATTACTGTAGTTACAGTGTGTGTCTCCATCTAATGCTCTGTGTCCATTACTGTAGTTACAGTGTGTGTCTCCATCTAATGCTCTGTGACCATTACTGCAGTTAAAGTGTGTGTCTCCATCTAATCCTCTGTGACCATTACTGTAGTTACAGTGTGTGTCTCCATCTAATGCTCTGTGTCCATTACTGTAGTTACAGTGTGTGTCTCCATCTAATGCTCTGTGACCATTACTGCAGTTACAGTGTGTGTCTCCATCTAATGCTCCATGTCCATTACTGTAGTTACAGTGTGTGTCTCCATCTAATGCTATGTGTCCATTACTGAAGTTACAGTGTGTGTCTCCATCTAATGCTCCGTGTCCATTACTGTAGTTACAGTGTGTGTCTCCATCTAATGCTCTTTGTCCATTAATGTAGTTACAGTGTGTGTCTCCATCTAATGCTCCGTGTCCATTACTGTAGTTAGTGTGTCTCCATCTAATGCTCCGTGTCCATTACTGCAGTTACAGTGTGTTTCTCCATCTAATGCTATGTGTCCATTACTGTAGTTACAGTGTGTGTCTCCATCTAATGCTATGTGTCCTTTACTGTAGTTACCGTGTGTGTCTCCATCTAATGCTCTGTGTCCATTACTGTAGTTACAGTGTGTGTCTCCATCTAATCCTCTGTGACCATTACTGTAGTTACAGTGTGTGTCTCCATCTAATGCTCTGTGTCCATTACTGTAGTTACAGTGTGTTTCTCCATCTAATGCTATGTGTCCATTACTGTAGTTACAGTGTGTGTCTCCATTTAATCCTCTGTGACCATTACTGTAGTTACAGTGTGTGTCTCCATCTAATGCTCCGTGTCCATTACTGTATTTACAGTGTGTCTCCATCTAATGCTCCGTGTCCATTACTGTAGTTACAGTGTGTTTCTCCATCTAATGCTATGTGTCCATTACTGTAGTTACAGTGTGTGTCTCCATCTAATGCTCTGTGTCCATTACTGTAGTTACAGTGTGTGTCTCCATCTAATGCTCCGTGTCCATTACTCTAGTTACAGTGTGTGTCTCCATCTAATGCTCCATATCCATTACTGTAGTTAGTGTGTCTCCATCTAATGCTCTGTGTCCATTACTGTAGTTACAGTGTGTTTCTACATCTAATGCTATGTGTCCATTACTGTAGTTACAGTGTGTGTCTCCATCTAATGCTCTGTGTCCATTAATTTAGTTACCGTGTGTGTCTCCATCTAATGCTCTGTGTCTATTACTGTAGTTACAGTGTGTGTCTCCATCTAATCCTCTGTGACCATTACTGTAGTTACAGTGTGTATCTCCATCTAATGCTCTGTGTCCATTACTGTAGTTACAGTGTGTGTCTCCATCTAATTCTCTGTGACCATTACTGCAGTTACAGTGTGTGTCTCCATCTAATGCTCCATGTCCATTACTGTAGTTACAGTGTGTGTCTCCATCTAATGCTCCGTGTCCATTACTGTAGGTACAGTGTGTGTCTCCATCTAATGCTATGTGTCCATTACTGCAGTTACAGTGTGTGTCTCCATCTAATGCTCTGTGACCATTACTGTAGTTATAGTGTGTGTCTCCATCTAATGCTCCGTGTCCATTACTCTAGTTACAGTGTGTGTCTCCATCTAATGCTCCGTATCCATTACTGTAGTTAGTTTGTCTCCATCTAATGCTCTGTGTCCATTACTGTAGTTACAGTGTGTTTCTCCATCTAATGCTACGTGTCCATTACTGTAGTTACAGTGTGTGTCTCCATCTAATGCTATGTGTCCATTGCTTTAGTTACCGTGTGTGTCTCCATCTAATGCTCTGTGTCCATTACTGTAGTTACAGTGTGTGTCTCCATCTAATCCTCTGTGACCATTACTGTAGTTACAGTGTGTGTCTCCATCTAATTCTCTGTGACCATTACTGCAGTTACAGTGTGTGTCTCCATCTAATGCTCCATGTCCATTACTGTAGTTACAGTGTGTGTCTCCATCTAATGCTCCGTGTCCATTACTGTAGGTACAGTGTGTGTCTCCATCTAATGCTATGTGTCCATTACTGCAGTTACAGTGAGTGTCTCCATCTAATGCTATGTGTCCATTACTATAGTTACAGTTTGTGTCTCCATCTAATGCTATGTGTCCATTACTGCAGTTACAGTGTGTGTCTCCATCTAATGCTATGTGTCCATTACTGTAGTTACAGTGTGTGTCTCCATCCAATGCTATGTGTCCATTACTGTAGTTGCAGTGTGTGTCTCCATCTAATGCTATGTGTCCATTACTGTAGTTACAGTGTGTGTCTGCATCTAATGCTATGTGTCCATTACTGCAGTTACAGTGTGTGTCTCCATCTAATGCTCCATGTCCATTACTGTAGTTACAGTGTGTGTCTCCATCTAATGCTATGTGTCCATTACTGCAGTTAAAGTGTGTGTCTCCATCTAATGCTCTGTGTTCATTAATGTAGTTACAGCGTGTGTCTCCATCTAATGCTATGTGTCCATTACTGCAGTTACAGTGTGTGTCTCCATCTAATGCTATGTGTCCATTACTGTAGTTATAGTGTGTGTCTCCATCTAATGCTATGTGTCCATTACTGTAGTTACAGTGTGTGTCTGCATCTAATGCTATGTGTCCATTACTGCAGTTACAGTGTGTGTCTGCATCTAATGCTATGTGTCCATTACTGTAGTTACAGTGTGTGTCTCCATCTAATGCTATGTGTCCATTACTGTAGTTACAGTGTGTGTCTGCATCTAATGCTATGTGTCCATTACTGCAGTTACAGTGTGTGTCTCCATCTAATGCTCCATGTCCATTACTGTAGTTACAGTGTGTGTCTCCATCTAATCCTCTGTGACCATTTCTGTAGTTACAGTGTGTGTCTTCATCTAATTGTCTGTGACCATTACTGCAGTTACAGTGTGTGTCTCCATCTAATGCTCCATGTCCATTACTGTAGTTACAGTGTGTGTCTCCATCTAATGCTCCGTGTCCATTACTGTAGGTACAGTGTGTGTCTCCATCTAATGCTATGTGTCCATTACTGCAGTTACAGTGAGTGTCTCCATCTAATGCTATGTGTCCATTACTATAGTTACAGTTTGTGTCTCCATCTAATGCTATGTGTCCATTAATGCAGTTACAGTGTGTGTCTCCATCTAATGCTATGTGTCCATTACTGTAGTTACAGTGTGTGTCTCCATCTAATGCTATGTGTCCATTACTGTAGTTGCAGTGTGTGTCTCCATCTAATGCTATGTGTCCATTACTGTAGTTACAGTGTGTGTCTGCATCTAATGCTATGTGTCCATTACTGCAGTTACAGTGTGTGTCTCCATCTAATGCTCCATGTCCATTACTGTAGTTACAGTGTGTGTCTCCATCTAATGCTATGTGTCCATTACTGCAGTTAAAGTGTGTGTCTCCATCTAATGCTCTGTGTTCATTAATGTAGTTACAGCGTGTGTCTCCATCTAATGCTCTATGTCAATTACTGTAGTTACAGTGTGTCTCCATCTAATGCTATGTGTCCATTACTGTAGTTACAGTTTGTGTCTCCATCTAATGCTATGTGTCCATTACTGTAGTTACAGTGTGTGTCTCCATCTAATGCTATGTGTCCATTACTGTAGTTACAGTGTGTGTCTGCATCTAATGCTATGTGTCCATTACTGCAGTTACAGTGTGTGTCTCCATCTAATGCTCCATGTCCATTACTGTAGTTACAGTGTGTGTCTCCATCTAATGCTATGTGTCCATTACTGCAGTTAAAGTGTGTGTCTCCATCTAATGCTCTGTGTTCATTAATGTAGTTACAGCGTGTGTCTCCATCTAATGCTCCATGTCCATTACTGTAGTTACAGTGTGTGTCTCCATCTAATGCTCCATGTCCATTACTGTAGTTACAGTGTGTGTCTCCATCTTATGCTCTATGTCAATTACTGTAGTTACAGTGTGTGTCTCCATCTAATACTCCGTGTCCCTTACTGTAGTTACAGTATGTGTCTCCATCTAATGCTCCGTGTCCATTACTGTAGTTACAGTGTGTGTCTCCATCTAATGCGCTGTGTCCTTTTCTGTAGTTACAGTGTGTGTCTCCATCTAATGCTCCGTGTCCATTACTGTAGTTACAGTGTGTGTCTCCATCTAATGCTATGTGTCCATTACTGTAGTTACAGTTTGTGTCTCCATCTAATGCTATGTGTCCATTACTGCAGTTACAGTGTGTGTCTCCATCTAATGCTATGTGTCCATTACTGTAGTTACAGTGTGTGTCTCCATCCAATGCTCTGTGTTCATTAATGTAGTTACAGTGTGTGTCTCCATCTAATGCTATGTGTCCATTACTGTAGTTACAGTGTGTGTCTCCATCTAATGCTCTGTGTTCATTAATGTAGTTACAGTGTGTGTCTCCATCTATTGCTATGTGTCCATTACTGTAGTTACAGTGTGTTTCTCCATCTAATGCTATGTGTCCATTACTGTAGTTACAGTGTGTGTCTCCATCTAATGCGCTGTGTCCATTACTGTAGTTACAGTGTGTGTCTCCATCTAATGCTCCGTGTCCATTACTGTAGTTACAGTGTGTGTCTCCATCTAATGCTCCGTGTCCATTACTGTAGTTACAGTGTGTGTCTCCATCTAATGCTCTGTGTCCATTAATGTAGTTACAGTGTGTTTCTCCATCTAATGCTCCGTGTCCATTACTGTAGTTACAGTGTGTTTCTCCATCTAATGCTATGTGTCCATTACTGTAGTTACACTGTGTGTCTCCATTTAATCCTCTGTGACCATTACTGTAGTTACAGTGTGTGTCTCCATCTATTCCTCAGTGTCCATTACTGTAGTTACAGTGTGTTTCTCCATCCAATGCTATGTGTCCATTACTGTAGTTAAAGTGTGTGTCTCCATCTAATGCTATGTGTCCATTACTGTAGTTACCGTGTGCGTCTCCATCTTATGCTCTGTGTCCATTACTGTAGTTACAGTGTGTGTCTCCATCTAATCCTCTGTCACCATTACTGTAGTTACAGTGTGTGTCTCCATCTAATGCTCTGTGTCCATTACTGTAGTTACAGTGTGTGTCTCCATCTAATCCTCTGTGACCATTACTGCAGTTACAGTGTGTGTCTCCATCTAATGCTCCATGTCCATTACTGTAGTTACAGTGTGTGTCTCCATCTAATGCTATGTGTCCATTACTGCAGTTACAGTGTATGTCTCCATCTAATGCTCCGTGTCCATTACTGTAGTTACAGTGTGTGTTTCCATCTAATGCTCCGTGTCCATTACTGTAGTTACAGCGTGTTTCTCCATCTAATGCTTCGTGTCCATTACTGTAGTTACAGTGTGTCTCCATCTAATCCTCTGTGTCCATTACTGTAGTTACCGTGTGTGTCTCCATCTAATGCTCTGTGTCCATTACTGTACTTACAGTGTGTGTCTCCATCTAATCCTCTGTGACCATTACTGTAGTTACAGTGTGTGTCTCCATCTAATGCTCTGTGTCCATTACTGTAGTTACAGTGTGTGTTTCCATTTAATCCTCTGTGACCATTACTGTAGTTACAGTGTGTGTCTCCATCTAATGCTCCGTGTCCATTACTGTAGTTACAGTGTGTCTCCATCTAATGCTCCGTGTCCATTACTGTAGTTACAGTGTGTTTCTCCATCTAATGCTATGTGTCCATTACTGTAGTTACAGTGTGTGTCTCCATCTAATGCTCTGTGTCCATTACTGTGGTTACAGTGTGTGTCTCCATCTAATGCTCCATGTCCATTACTCTAGTTACAGTGTGTGTCTCCATCTAATGCTCCATATCCATTACTGTAGTTGGTGTGTCTCCATCTAATGCTCTGTGTCCATTACTGTAGTTACAGTGTGTTTCTACATCTAATGCTATGTGTCCATTACTGTAGTTACAGTGTGTGTCTCCATCTAATTCTCTGTGACCATTACTGCAGTTACAGTGTGTGTCTCCATCTAATGCTCCATGTCCATTTCTGTAGTTACAGTGTGTGTCTCCATCTAATGCTCCGTGTCCATTACTGTAGGTACAGTGTGTGTCTCCATCTAATGCTATGTGTCCATTACTGCAGTTACAGTGTGTGTCTCCATCTTATGCTCTGTGTCCATTACTGTAGTTGCAGTGTGTGTCTCCATCTAATGCTATGTGTCCATTACTGTAGTTACAGTGTGTGTCTCCATCTAATGCTATGTGTCCATTATTGCAGTTACAGTGTGTGTCTCCATCTAATGCTCCGTGTCCATTACTGTAGTTACAGTGTGTCTCCATCTAATGCTCCGTGTCCATTACTGTAGTTACAGTGTGTGTCTCCATCTAATGCTCTGTGTCCATTAATGTAGTTACAGTGTGTTTCTCCATCCAATGCTCCGTGTCCATTACTGTAGTTAAAGTGTGTTTCTCCATCTAATGCTATGTGTCCATTACTGTAGTTACAGTGTGTGTCTCCATTTAATGCTCAGTGTCCATTACAGTAGTTACAGTGTCTCCATCTAATGCTCCGTGTCCATTACTGTAGTTACAGTGTGTTTCTCCATCTAATGCTATGTGTCCATTACTGTAGTTACAATGTGTGTCTGTATCTTATGCTCTGTGTCCATTACTGTAGTTACAGTGTGTGTCTCCATCTAATGCTCCGTGTCCATTACTGTAGTTACAGTGTGTGTCTCCATCTAATGCTCCGTGTCCATTACTGTAGTTACAGTGTGTCTCCATCTAATGCTCCGTTTCCATTACTGTAGTTACAGTGTGTTTCTCCATCTAATGCTATGTGTCCATTACTGTAGTTACAGTGTGTGTCTCCATCTAATGCTATGTGTCCATTACTGTAGTTACCGTGTGCGTCTCCATCTACTGCTCTGTGTCCATTACTGTAGTTACAGTGTGTGTCTCCATCTAATCCTCTGTGACCATTACTGTAGTTACAGTGTGTGTCTCCATCTAATCCTCTGTGACCATTACTGTCGTTACAGTGTGTGTCTCCATCTAATCCTCTGTGACCATTACTGCAGTTACAGTGTGTGTCTCCATCTAATGCTCCATGTCCATTACTGTAGTTACAGTGTGTGTCTCCATCTAATGCTATGTGTCCATTACTGCAGTTACAGTGTATGTCTCCATCTAATGCTCCGTGTCCATTACTGTAGTTACAGTGTGTGTCTCCATCTAATGCGCTGTGTCCATTACTGTAGTTACAGCGTGTGTCTCCATCTAATGCTATGTGTCCATTACTGTAGTTACAGTGTGTCTCCATCTAATGCTCCGTGTCCATTACTGTAGTTACAGTGTGTGTCTCCATCTTATGCTCTGTGTCCATTACTGTAGTTACAGTGTGTTTCTCCATCTAATGCTCCGTGTCCATTACTGTAGTTACAGTGTGTTTCTCCATCTAATGCTATGTGTCCATTACTGTAGTTACAGTGTGTGTCTCCATTTAATCCTCTGTGACCATTACTGTAGTTACAGTGTGTGTCTCCATCTAATGCTCCGTGTCCATTACTGTAGTTACAGTGTGTCTCCATCTAATGCTCCGTGTCCATTACTGTAGTTACAGTGTGTTTCTCCATCTAATGCTATGTGTCCATTACTGTAGTTACAATGTGTGTCTCCATCTTATGCTCTGTGTCCATTACTGCAGTTACAGTGTGTGTCTCCATCTAATGCTCCGTATCCATTACTCTAGTTACAGTGTGTGTCTCCATCTAATGCTCCGTATCCATTACTCTAGTTACAGTGTGTGTCTCCATCTAATGCTCCGTATCCATTACTCTAGTTACAGTGTGTGTCTCCATCCAATGCTCCGTGTCCATTACTGTAGTTAGTATGTCTCCATCTAATGCTCCGTGTCCATTACTGTAGTTACAGTGTGTTTCTCCATCTAATGCTGTGTGTCCATTACTGTAGTTACAGTGTGTGTCTCCATCTAATGCTATGTGTCCATTACTGTAGTTGCCGTGTGTGTCTCCATCTAATGCTCTGTGTCCATTACTGTAGTTACAGTGTGTGTCTCCATCTAATCCTCTTTGACCATTACTGTAGTTACAGTGTGTGTCTCCATCTAATGCTCTGTGTCTATTACTGTAGTTACAGTGTTTGTCTCCATCTAATGCTCTGTGTTCATTACTGTAGTTACTGTGTGTGTCTCCATCTAATGCTCCGTGTCCATTACTGTAGTTACAGTGTGTCTCCATCTAATGCTATGTGTCCATTACTGTAGTTACAGTGTGTTTCTCCATCTAATGCTATGTGTCCATTACTGTAGTTACAATGTGTGTCTCCATCTAATGCTCTGTGTCCATTACTGTAGTTACAGTGTGTGTTTCCATCTAATGCTCCGTGTCCATTACTCTAGTTACAGTGTGTGTCTCCATCTAATGCTCCGTGTCCATTACTGTAGTTACCGTGTGTTTCTCCATCTAATGCTATGTGTCCATTACTGTAGTTACAGTGTGTGTCTCCATCTAATGCTATGTGTCCATTACTGTAGTTACAATGTGTGTCTCCATCTAATGCTCTGTGTCCATTACTGTAGTTACAGTGTGTGTCTCCATCTAATCCTCTGTGACCATTACTGTAGTTACAGTGTGTGTCTCCATCTAATGCTCCGTGTCCATTACTGTAGTTACAGTGTGTGTCTCCATCTAATGCTCTGTGTCCATTAATGTAGTTACAGTGTGTTTCTCCATCTAATGCTATGTGTCCATTACTGTAGTTACAGTGTGTGTCTCCATCTAATGCTCCCAGTCCATTATTGTAGTTACAGTGTGTGTCTCCATCTAATGCTCCCAGTCCATTACTGAATTGGTTAAACTCTGCTGATATTTTACAGAAGCCTGGACTCCAGTCCTGTTTCCGATTATTCTGGGCTCCCTTCTGAGTTTCCTTCTCCTTCTGATGATTGTTGTACCTGTTTTGCTCTCTGTGAAACGATGGGCGTGGTTCACCATCACACCAACACCGAGCAGGTAAATACACTTTATTCCATTCTCAGATCTTACATGTTCTTGATTACATTGTTCTGCCTTTGTCTATTCCATCTCTGTCATTCTTTTTATCTGCCATGTTGTCTCTCAGTTTCATCTTTTTCTCTCATTTTTCACCTGTGCTCTCCCCTTGCTCACTCTATCGCTCTCAATCTCATGTTCTCCCGACGTTGCATATTCAGTCTCTGTGTCTCTCTCCATCTTATGCTCTGTCTCTCTCTGTAACTCTCTCCAACTCATGCTCTGTCTCTGTGCCTCTCTCTATCTAATTCTCTATCTCTCTCTGTTTCTCTCTCTATCGCCTGCTTCGTCTCTCTGTGTCGATTTTTGAAGTTTGATGTCCAAGCAGCAGTAAGGTCTGGGTCACTGCGAATCCGGCAGGGCCTTTTTTTAGGTGGCTTTGTCAGCTGCCTGAGATGATTGCGGGCCTCAGGCTAGAGTGTAATATGTCACGGAGTGCAGATTGGAACAGAGTGTTAAGCTGCGTGTTTGTTTCTTCCAGGCTTGGGCAGGGCTAAGCAAGCTCTGTGCTGGAGAGCAGGTGAGAGTAATTTATTAATTAAGTGGTCGAATCTGGTTCTGTAACTGCCAGAGAGCTCACTTATTTAAATCTCAGCAGTATAAATAAGGGAGGCTAGAGTGCAGTTTGTCACAGAGTGCAGATCGGAACAGAGTGTTAAGCTGTGAGTTTGGTGAGTGAGGGAGTGAGTGGAGGGAGGTGTTCCTTTCTTTTTCCATTTTTGTCAGCTTCCAGGAGAGCAGGAGCTAAAAAGCTGCACAAGAAGGGGACAGAGAACCAGCGGTGAGTATTTCTACAGTATTTCTACATTCCAGTCATTAAAGTAAAAGTAAAGTCACTAGTTTAGAGTAAGTAGTGTTTAAAGGGAAGTAAGGTCTCTAGTGTATCTAATATTCTTTAATTTAAAGGGAGTAAATTAAGGGTAAGACATGGCAGGGCAGCTCGGCAGCATGCAGTGCTCCTCCTGTGCTATGTGGGAAGTCAGGGACACTTTAGGTGTCCAGGGCAAATACATGTGCAGGAGGTGTCTCCAGCTGCAGCTACTCGAAATCTGCGTTTCGGAGCTGGAGCTGCGGCTGGAGTCACTGTGGAGCATCCGCGAAGCTGAGATCTTCGTGGATAGCACATTCAACGAGGTGGTCACACCGCAGGTAAAGAGTGCACAGGCAGACAAGGAATGGGTGACCGCGAGACAGAGTAAAAGAACTAGGAAGGTAGTGCAGGAGTCCCCTGGGTCCATCTCCCTCTCTGACAGATTTTCCGTTTTGGATACTGATGGGGGAGATGGTTTCTCAGGGGAATGCAGCAAGAGCCAAGTCCGTGGCACTATGAGTGGCTCAGCTGCACAGGAGGGGAGGAAAAAGAGTGGGAGAGCAATAGTGATAGGGGATTCTATCATAAGGGGAACAGTTAGACATTTCTCTGGCCGCAGACGTGACTCCAGGATGGTATGTTGCCTCCCTGGTGCCAGGGTAAAGGGTGTCACTGAACGGCTAGAAGGCATTCTGAAGGGGGAGGGCGAACAGTCAGAGGTCGTGGTTCACATTGGTACCAACGACATGGGTAGAAAGAGGGATGAGGTCCTGCAACAAGAATTTAGGGAGCTAGGTAACAGATTAATAAGCAGGACCTCAAAGGTTGTAATTTCTAGATTACTCCCGGTGCCACGTGCCAGTGAGTATAGGAATAGGAGGATAGAGCAGATGAATGCATGGCTAAAGAGTTGGTTGGTGCAGGAGGGAGGGCTTTAGTTTCCTGGATCACTGGGTCTGCTTCTGGGGAAGGTGGGACCTGTACAAGTCGGATGGGTTGCACCTGAACCGGAACGGGACCAAAATCCTTGCGGGGAGGTTTGCTAGTACTGTTGGGGAGGGGTTAAACTAACTTGGCAGGGGGATGGGATACGGAGTGGAGCTATAGTGGGGGGTGATGCACAGCCAAATATAGAGGAAAAAACAAGTCAGCCTGGAAGGCAGAGCAAATATGTAACGGCACAAGGGAGTATGGCAAGGCTGGATGGCATTTAACATAACATAAGAAATAGGAGCAGGAGTAGGCCAATCGGCCCCTCGAGCCTGCTCCGCCATTCAATAAGATCATGGCTGATCTGATCCTAACCGCCAATCTACTATCTATCACAGAACCATCTCCTGCATCTAACAGAATTGCACACACGAAATAGGAGCAGAATCAGGCTACACAGTCCCTGGGCCCGCTCCACTACCCACAGGGCCATGACCGATCCGAACCTAGACTCATGTCCAAATTCCTGCCCGCTCCCCGTAACCCTTAATGCCCTTTACTTCTAGGAAACTGTCTATTTCTGTTTTAAATTTAATTAATGTTGTAGCTTCTACAGCTTTTTGTGGCAGCATATTCCATGGACCTACCACCCTCTGAGTGAAGTAGTTCCTCCTCATCTCAGTTTTGAAAGAGCAGCCCCTTATTCTAAGACTATGTCCCCTAGTTCTCGTCTCACCCGTCATCGGGAACATCCTCCCCGCATCCACCCGATCCAACCCCTTCACAATCTTATATGTTTCAATAAGATCGCCTCTCATTCTTCTGAACTCCAATGAGTAGAGTCCCAATCTACCCAACCTCTCCTCATATGACCACCCCCTCATCCCCGGGATTAACCGAGTGAACCTTTTTTGCACTGCCTCGAGAGCAAGGATGTCTTTCCTTAAGTAAGGACACCAAAACTGTATGCAGTATTCCAGGTGCGGTCTCACCAATACCTTGTACAACTGAAGCAATACCTCCCTATTTTTATATTCTATCCCCCTAGCAATGAAAGCCAACATTCCATTTGCCTTCTTAATCACTTGCTGCACCTGCATACTAACCTTTTGAGTTTCGTGCACCAGGACCCCCAGATCCCTTTGCACTTCAGTACTCTCCAGTTTCTTGCCATTAAGATAATAAATTGCTCTAGGATTTTTCCTGCCAAAGTGCATCACCTCACACTTTCCAGTGTTGTATTCCATCTGCCAAATCTCTGCCCACTTACTTAGCCTGTCTATGTCCCCTTGCAGGTTTTTTATGTCCTCCTCACTCACTACTTTCCCTCCCATCTTTGTATCATCTGCAAATTTTGATATGTTACACTTGGTCCCTTCCTCCAAATCGTTAATATAGATTGTGAAGAGTTGGGGACCCAGCACTGACCCCTGTGGAACACCACTAGTTACTGATTGCCAGTCTGAGAATGAACCATTTATCCCAACTCTTTGCTTTCTGTTAGATAGCCAATCCTCTATCCATGCCAGAATATTACCCCCAATCCCGTGATTTTTTACCTTAAGCAATAATCTTTTGTGTGGCACCTTGTCAAATGCCTTTTGGAAGTCTAAATACACTACGTCCACTGGTTCCCCTTTATCCACTCTATATGTTACTTCCTCAAAGAACTCCAGCAAATTTGTCAAACATGACTTCCCCTTCGTAAAACCATGCTGACTTTGTCCTATTAAATTATGATTATCCAAATGTCCTGTTACTGTTTCCTTAATAATGGACTCCAAAATTTTACCTACCACAGATGTTAGGCTAACCGGTCTATAGTTACCAGCCTTCTGTCTACTGCCCTTTTTAAATAAGGGTGTTACATTAGCAGTTTTCCAGTCTGCCGGGACCTTAGCGGAATCCAGGGAGTTTTGAAAAATTATTACCAATGCATCTACAATCCCTACCGCCACTTCCTTCAAGACTCTAGGATGTAAGCCATCAGGTCCAGGTGATTTATCCGCCTTGAGTCCCATTATTTTACCGAGTACCACTTCCTTAGTGATTTTGATCGTGTTTAGCTCCTCTCCCCCTATAGCCCCCTGTTTGTCCAGTGTTGGGATATTCTTAGTGTCCTCTACTGTAAAGACTGATACAAAATATTCATTCAGTGTTTTTGCCATCTCCATATTTCCCACCATTAATTTCCCGGTCTCATCCTCTAAGGGACCAACATTTACTTTAGCCACCCTTTTTCTTTTTATATAACTATAAAAACTCTTACTATCTGTTTTTATATTTTTTGCTAATTTACTTTCATAATCTATCTTCCCTTTCTTAATCAATCTTTTTGTTATTTTTTGCTGCCTTTTAAAGTTTTCCCAATCCTCTGTCCTCCCACTAGATTTCGCTACCTTATATGCCCTTGTTTTTAGTCGAATACTATCCTTAATTTCTTTACTTAGCCACGGATGACTGTCCTTTCTTTTACACCCTTTTCTTTTCAGTGGAATATATTTTTTTTGGAAGTTGTAAAATAACTCCTTGAATGTACACCACTGATCATGTGTCGTCTTACCCTTTAATCTATTTTCCCAATCCACTCTACTCAATTCCGCTCGCATACCTTCATAGTCTCCTTTATTCAAGCTTAGCACGCTTGTTTCAGATCCAACCTTCTCACCCTCTAATTGAATATGGAATTCAACCATGTTATGGTCACTCATTCCAAGGGAATCCTTTACTAGGACATTTTTAATTAATCCTGTCTCGTTACACAGGACCAGATCTAAGGTTGCTTGCCCCCTGGTCGGTTCAGTTACATACTGCTCAAGAAACCCATCCCTAATACACTCAATGAACTCATCCTCAAGGCAGCCCTGCCCCATTTGATTTGTCCAATTAATATGATAGTTAAAATCCCCCATAATTATAGATGTTCCCTTATTACATGCCTCAACTATTTCCTGATTGATACTCCGTCCAATAGAGTTGCAACTGTTCGGAGGCCTATAGACTACGCCCACTAATGTTTTTTTCCCCTTATTATTCCTTATCTCCACCCAAACTGTTTCATTATCATGATTTTTTGACCCAATATCATTACTCTGTATTACAGTGATTCCTTCCTTTATTAACATAGCCACCCCACCTCCCCTTCCTTCCTGCCTGTCCTTCCTGATCGTTAAATAACCTGGTATGTTTAATTCCCAGGCATTGTCACCCTGCAGCCATGTTTCTGTAATGGCCACAATATCATAACCATATGTAGTTATTTGTGCCATTAACTCGTCTATTTTGTTACGAATGCTACGTGCATTCAGATAGAGAACTTTCAAATATGCTTTGTGGCACTTAGTTCCTGCTTTTTCACTTTTTACCAGTTTACCTTTTACTCCACACACTCTGTCCCTTCCTGCCACGCTCTGATTTGTGATTCCCCTACTGCTACCTATGTCTATGACCCTCTCTGTTGTCATTTTTATTTTTTGCTCTCTTGAAACCTCCCCCCCACTAATTAGTTTAAAGCCCTCTCCACAGCCCTAGTTATTCGATTCGCCAGGACACTAGTCCCAGCACTGGCCAAGTGAAGTCCGTCCCAACGGAACAGCTCTCTCCTGCCCCAGTACTGGTGCCAGTGTCCCAAGAAGCAAAACCCATTTTTCCCACACCAGTCTTTGAGCCACGCATTCAACTCCCTGATTTTATTTACCCTAGCCAAATTTGCTCGTGGCTCAGGTAGTAATCCAGAGATTATTACCCTCGAGGTTCTGCTTTTTAATTTGGCCCCTAGCTGCTCAAACTCCCTCAGCAGAACCTCTTTCCTTGTCCTATCTATGTCATTGGTACCAACATGGACCACGACAACTGGATCCTCCCCCTCCCACTCCAAGTTTCTCTCCAGCCCAGAGGAGATGTCCTTAACCCTGGCACCGGGCAGGCAACACAGCCTTCGGGACTCTCGCTCTTGGCTGCAAAGAACCCTATCTATCCCCCTAATGATACTATCCCCTACCACTACAACATTTCTTTTTACTCCCCCCACTTGAATGGCCCCCCTTACCACGGTGCTGTGGCCAGGTTGCTCATCCTCCCTGCAGTCCCCGCTCCTATCCACACAGGGAGTAAGAGCCTCGAACCTGTTGGACAAGAGCAAGGGCTGCGGCTCCTCCAACACTACCTCCTGGATCCCTGTACCTGCCTCACTCGTAGTAAGGCAGATAAATTGAAGGAGTTGATGAACACATGGGAGTATGATATTGTTGCTATCACAGAGACATGGTTGAGGGAGGGGCAGGACTGGCAGCTCAATATTCCGGGGTATAGAATCTTCAGGCGAGACAGAGGGGGGTGTAAAAGAGGAGGGGATGTCGCAATATTAATCAAGGAGTCAATTACTGCTGTAAGGAGGGATAATATCTAAGCAGGTTCCTCTAATGAGGCCTTATGGGTAGAACCTAAAAACAAAAAGGGGGCAAGCACTTTGCTGGGAGTGTACTATAGGCCCCCAAACAGTCAGGGGGAGATAAAGGAACAGATATGAAGGCAAATCTCAGAGAAGTGTAGAAATAATAGGGTAATAATAGTAGGGGATTTCAACTTCCCCAATATTAACTGGGATAGTCAGAGTGCGAAAGGCTTAGAGGGTGCGGAATTCTTAAAGTGCATCCAGGAGAGCTTTTTGAGCCAGCATGTAGAAAGTCCTACAAGAGAGGGGGCGGTACTGGACCTAATTCTAGGGAATGTAGCTGGGCAAGTGGTAGAAGTGTTAGTAGGAGAGCATTTTGGTGACAGTGACCATAATTCGGTGAGAATTAAGGTAGTCATGGAAATGGACAAAGATGGACCAGAAATAAAGGTTCTAAATTGGGGGAAGGCCGATTTCAATATGATAAGGCAGGATCTGGCCAAAGTGGACTGGGATCAGCTACTTGTAGGAAAATCCACATCATAGCAGTGGGATTCTTTCAGAAAGGAAATAGAGAGAGTACAACGGCAACATGTTCCCTTAAATGTCAAGGGTGGGTCCAACAAGCCCAGGGAACCATGGATGTCAAGCGATATACGAGAATGGATTAGGAAAAAAAGGGAGGCTTTTTGCAGATACAAAGGACAAAAACAGTAGAAGCCCTAGAGGAGTAAAGAAAGTGCAGGGGGGTACTTAAAAAAGAAATTAGGAGAGCGAAGAGGGGGCATGAAAATACACTGGCGGGCAAAATAAAGGAAAATCCCAAGGTGTTGTATAAGTATATTAAGGGCAAGAGGATAACCAGGGAAAGCGTTGGGCCCATTAGGGACCAAAGTGGCAATCTGTGTGTAGAGCCAGAAGATGTAGGTGAGGTTTTAAATGAATATTTTGCATCTGTGTTCACTATGGAGAAGGACCATGTAGGCATAGAAATCAGGCAGGGGGATTGTGATATACTTGAACAAATTAGTATTGAGAGGGAGGAGGTACTAGTGGTTTTATCAGGCTTAAAAGTGGATAAATCCCCAGGCCCAGACGAGATGTATCCCAGGCTGCTGTGTGAGGCAAGGGAGGAGATTCCAGGGGTTCTGACACAAATTTTCAGAACCTCTCTGGCCACAGGGGAGGTGCCAGAGGACTAGAGGACAGCTAACGTAGTACCATTATTCAAGAAGGGTAGTAGGGATAAACCAGGGAATTACAGGCCAGTGAGCCTAACATCAGTGGTAGGGAAATTATTGGAAAAAATTCTGAGGGACAGAATTAGTCTCCACTTGGAGAGGCAAGGATTAATCAAGGATAGTCAGCATGGCTTTGTCAGGGGGAGATCATGTCTGACCGATTTGATTGAATTTTTCGAGGGGGTGACTAGGTGTGTGGATGAGGGTACTGCAGTTGATGTGGTCTACATGGACTTCAGTAAGGCTTTTGACAAAGTCCTGCATGGGAGACTGGTCAAGAAGGTAAGAGCCCATGGGATCCAGGGCAATTTGGTACATTGGATCCAACATTGGCTTAGTGGCAGGAGGCAGAGGGTGATGGTCGAAGGTTGTTTTTGTGACTGGAAGCCTGTGTCCAGTGGTGTACTGCAGGGATCGGTGCTGGGTCCTTTCTGTTTGTAGTGTACATTAATGATTTAGATATGAATGTAGGAGGGATGATCAGTAAGTTCGCAGATGACGCGAAAATTGGTGGGGTGGTAAATAGCGAGGAGGGAAGCCTCAGGCTACAAGACGATATAGACGGATTGGTTAGATGGGCAGAACAGTGGCAAATGGAATTTAACCCTGAAAAGTGTGAGGTGATGCATTTTGGGAGGACTAACAAGGCAAGGGAATACACAATGAATGGTAGGACCCTAGGAAGGACAGAGGATCAGAGGGACCTTGGTATGCATATACATAGATCCCTGAAGGCAGCAGGACAGGTAGATAAGGTGGTTAAAAAGGCATATGGGATACTTGCCTTCATTAGCCGAGGCATAGAATATAAGAGCAGGGAAGTTATGATGGAGCTGTACAAAACGTTAGTTAGGCCACAGCTGGAATACTGTGTGCAGTTCTGGTCGCCACACTATAGGAGGGATGTGACTGCATTGGAGAGGGTGCAGAGGAGATTCACCAGGATGTTACCTGGCTGGAGCGCTTCAGCTATGAAGAGAGACTGGACAGGCTGGGGTTGTTTTCCTTAGAGCAGAGAAGGCTGAGGGGGGACCTGATTGAGGTGTACAAAATTATGAGGGGCATAGAAAGGGTAGATAGAAAGGAACTTTTCCCCTTAGTAGAGGGGTCAATAACCAGGGGGCATAGTTTCAAGGTAAGGGGCAGGAGGTTTAGAGGGGATTTGAGGAAAAACTTTTTCACCCAGAGGGTGGTTGGAATCTGGAACTCACTGCCTGAAAGGGTGGTAGAGGCAGGAACCCTCACAGCATTCAAGAAGCATTTAGATGAGCACTTGAAACGCCATAGCATACAAGGCTACGGACCAAGTGCTGGAAAATGGGATTAGAGTAGACAGGGCTTGATGGCCGGAGCGGACACGATGGGCCGAAGGGCCTCTTTCTGTGCTGTATGACTCTATGACTCTATGACTCGGTCCAGTATTGAAACGAGGCTCCTGACCCTCTCCCGAAATTGGTGATGAATATTCCGATCATCCGTTACCGCTAGTACCCATTTGTTTCTCAGGCTCTACAACGGCCTAATCAGGGATCTTTAAAGGGACCACTGGAGGCCGCGGAAGAAGCCTGAGATAAGTTTTTTTAACTTACCTTAATGTGGAGCCAGGAGGAACAGGAGGTGCCTGTCCAGCCGTCACACTAATACTGTGGCCGCCCACCATTCGATTCTTGCCCCCCCACCCCCCCTCGGGCCGTGGGTCGGTCGGAATTCGAAGGGCTCGGATGGGCGAACTTTGTCAGAGTGCCTGATTTGTGCCTGCGGCTCACCAGGATTATGAAGATAGGGCCCGAGGACACGGATCGGGCCGAATAAATTTCGGCCCCTCTCTCTCTCTCTCTATAATATATATGTGTGGGGCCTTTGTGCTCATTGTGTTGGGTAGCTGTACAGTACCGCAGTTAATTTCTGTGTTTATCTGATGTAACATTATTTAGGGTCACTGATGGAGACGCTGCAACAGTCAGTGTGAAGAAAAAGACCCAATATCTATCGTAGCAGGTGCCAGCAATTAGCCTGAATTCCAGTGACCTGTCAGTGATTGTAAGTTTCATGTAGGGTCAGTTTCATGATGTAAGTTACATGAACTGGTAGTTCAATGTGGTAATTAACATGTGCTGTCACTTCCATGATGTAATTAACAAGTACTGCTAGTTTGATGATGTAATTAACATGTACCGCTAATTTGATGGTGTAATGAACATGTACTGCTAATTTGATGGTGTAATTAACAAGTACCGCTAGTTTGATGATGTAATGAACATGTACCGCTAATTTGATGGTGTAATTAACAAGTACCGCTAGTTTGATGATGTAATGAACATGTGCCGCTAGTTTGATGATGTAATGAACATGTACTGCTAGCTTGATGGTGTAATGAACATGTACCGCTAGTTTGATGATGTAATGAACATGTACTGCTAGTTTGATGATGTAATGAACATGTACCGCTAGTTTGATGATGTAATAAACATGTACTGCTAGTTTGATGATGTAATGAACATGTACTGCTAGTTTGATGATGTAATGAACATGTACTGCTAGTTTGATGATGTAATGAACATGTACCGCTAGTTTGATGGTGTAATGAACATGTACCGCTAGTTTGATGATGTAATGAACATGTACCACTAGTTTGATGATGTAATGAACATGTACTGCTAGTTTGATGATGTAATGAACATGTACTGCTAGTTTGATGATGTAATGAACATGTACTGCTAGTTTGATGATGTAATGAACATGTACTGCTAGTTTGATGATGTAATGAACATGTACTGCTAGTTTGATGATGTAATTAACAAGTACTGCTAGTTTGATGATGTAATGAACATGTACTGCTAGTTTGATGATGTAATGAACATGTACTGCTAGTTTGATGATGTAATGAACATGTACTGCTAGTTTGATGATGTAATGAACATGTACTGCTAGTTTGATGATGTAATGAACATGTACTGCTAGTTTGATGGTGTAATGAACATGTACTGCTAGTTTGATGGTGTAATGAACATGTACTGCTAGTTTGATGATGTAATGAACATGTACTGTAAACGGTTCTCTCTCCTCAGGTACTGTTTCTGCTCCCTTTCAAATCTGCCGCGATCACTCACTCCCCTCCTCAGAAAACCAACCCTTGACCCCTCCGTCCTTGCAAACTACCGCCCCATCTCCAACCTCCCTTTCCTCTCCAAAGACCTTGAACCTGTTGTCGACTCCCAAATCCGTGCCCATCTTTCCAGGAACTCTTGTTTGAATCTCTCCAATCAGATTTCCGCTGCTGCCACAGCACTTAAATGGTCCTAATCAAAGTTACAAATAACATTTGGTGTGACTGTGATTGCGGTGCACTATCCCTGCTCGTCCTCCTCGACCAGTCTGCAGCCCTTGACAAGGTTGAACACACCATCCTCCTCCAATGTCACGCCACTGTTGTCCAGCTTGGTGGGACTGCCCGCTCCTGATTCCATTCTTTTCTATCCAGTCACAACAACATTGGGCATTTATTTAGCTCCTTGAACATAGAAAAACATCCTAAGGTGCTTATAACCAGAAAATCCCCTGCAATGGCTTCTGCAATGGCCCAAGCTTGAATGTCGTCCAGGTCTTGTTGCACGCGGGCATGGACTGCTTCATTATCTGAGGAGTTGTGAATGGCACTGAACACTGTGCAATCATCAGCGAACATCCCCATTTCTGACCTTATATTGGAGGGGAGGTCATTGATGAAGCAGCTGAAGATGGTTGAGCCTGGGACACTGCCCTGAGGAATTCCTGCAGCGATGTCCTGGGGCTGAGATGATTGACCTTCAACCACCCACTGGATGAGCAGAAACTTCTTCCAATTAAATATTGGGAAGACTGAAGCCATTGACCTCAGCCTCGGCCAACAACTCCGTTCCCTAGTCACCGATTCCATCCCCCTCCCTGGCCACTGTCTGAGGCTAAACCTGACTGTTCGCAACCTCGGCACTCTATTGACCCTGATCTGAGCTTTCGCCTGATATCTGATCCATCACACAGACCGCCTACTTCCACCTCCGTAACTTTGCCCATCTCAGACCCTGCCTCAGCCCATTTGCTGCTGAAACCCTCTTCATTGCTTTTGTCAGCTCCTGATTTGACTATTCCAATGTTCCTTTTGCCAACCTCTCGTCTTCCTCCCTCCGTAAACTTGACCTCATCCAAAACTCTGCTGCCTGTATCCTAACTCCTAAACTGTTCGCCATCTCCCCTGTGCTCGCTGACATACATTGGCATCCGGTCCCGCAACGACTCAAAATTTAAAATTCTCATCCTCGTGTTCAAATCGCTCCGTTTCTCCCGCCTCCCGATACCTGACACACCCTCTAACCCTCTAACCCTCCCGATACCTGACACATCCTCTAACCCTCTAACCCTCCCGATACCTGACACATCCTCTAACCCTCTAACCCTCCCGATACCTGACACATCCTCTAACCCTCTAATCCTCCCGATACCTGACACACCCTCTAACCCTCTAACCCTCCCGATACCTGACACACCCTCTAACCCTCTAACCCTCCCGATACCTGACACACCCTCTAACCCTGTAAGATCTCTGCGCTCCTCCAATTCTGGCCTCTTGCACATCCCCAATTTTAATCGCTCCACCATTGGCGGCCGTGCCTTCAGCTGCCTGGGCCCCGAGCTCTGGAATTCCCTCCCTAAACCTCTCCGCCTCTCTCTCCTCCTTTAAAATACTCCTTAAAACCGACCTTTATGACCAAGCTTTTGGTCACCTGTCCTAATATCTTCTTATGTGGCTCGGTGTCAAATTTTGTTTGATAATCGCTCCTGTGAAGCGCCTTGGGACATTTTACTACATTAAAGGCGCTGTATAAATACAAGTTTTGTTAATGCTGTTGTATTGGTAGTTTGATAATGTACTAAACATGTACTGTCAGTTCAATGATATAACTAACATGTAACTAACACGTGTTGGTAGTTCAATGATATAACATCATCAAACTAAATGGGGGTGCAGGACCCCAAGACGCAGTGAGGGACCTTACAGCCTCTGGCAGACGGGAGGGAGACCAGCCGCTACCAGGACCTCTGCCTCTGCCACATGGCAGCCTGGGAAGCAGCAGTGAGTGGGGCGGAAAGAAGGACAATCTGCTGGGGACCTGTGCCCCGCCTCACCCAGTCGCAAGCGGCAGGGGGAAGGAGTGACCAGCGGCAGTCCCGGGGAGGGGGGTCAGGGGGAGGGCAATCCCCATAAGGCGAGCGAAGAAACAGTAGCCGTCGCAGCCCAAACTTTCCGACATTCCCTGTTGTGATCACACCTGCTTTCCGGCTGTTTGTGGAGAAGACTTCTTCATCCCACCCGCCCCCCCCCACCACCATTGTGTTTCCCTTCCAACAGTGTTTGAAGTGCCCCTCCCAGATCTGTATTTGCAGAGATATTGGGGCCAGTTTTCATCCCTAGCGCCTATCGAGCGACATGCCCCACGCCGCCTGCTCAATGCCAAGAGGTCCCATCCAGGTCCGGTGGTTCGGCGACCGGAGGGTTGAGTCGGCGAGCTGACGGTGATAACACAGCTGCCTCTCACCACCTCAGGACGTCCCAAAGCGCTTCACAGCCAATGAAGCATTTTCGAAGTGTAGTCACTTTTGTAATGTAGGGAACACGGCAGCCATTTTGAGCACAGCAAGATCCCACCAACAGCAATGAGATAAATGACCGGATAACCTCACCGTCTGGCCGGGCAGGGAATGCGTCCGGGCCACTCACTCATCGGGGTCAGTTTAAAGGGGAGGGCTGGGAACACCTCGATTGCAATAGAGCAACAGACCTCTGTGGCAAGGACATTTTTTGCACAGGCATGGCAAAAGAAAATGGAGTTACAGAAGCCTTTAAGGCTCAAAATAACAAGAACAATACAGTGTCCTTAGCATAATAAAACATCCCAACTCATTTCACAGGAGTGTAAATCAGAGAAAAATTGACAACGAGCCAAAGAAGGAGACATCAGGACAGGTGACTAAAAGTTTTGTTAAAGAAGTGGGTTTTAAGGAGGGTCTTAATAAATGAAGAGAGAGAGTTGGTGAGATGGTGGGGGGGAAATCCCAGAGCTTAGGGCCCAGACAGCTGAGGCTGGTGGGGCGAAGGGAGTGGGGAATGCATGAGAGGCCAGATGCTCAAAAGATTGAAGAAAGAAATGAGTGCCAGACTCTGCTTCCTGCTTCATCTGACTGTAGCTGAGGATCCGGCGAGACACGATGGGCTGAATGGCCTCCTTCTATGCCGTAAGCTTCTATGATCTCTTTAAACAGCGCTGAAAATGGCCGTTTCTGAAGTCGTGCCGTCCACGATTGGTGGTGGGTTCAGGAAGTAGGGGTGGTGGTGACGCTGGTTGAGATGAGAATGGCATTGGGGGCCCACATGTGTCAGTTGACCACCTATTAGACCCTCGCCCTGATCTTCCGTCGATCTTGAGGTCTGCCCGACAATCAGCAAGTTAGTGCATTGTTCCCCGTTCATCATCTTCCTTCTGCTCCGCTTACACCTGAAAATGGGGCTTAGCCTCCACCTCCATGGTATGTTTCCCACCAGTAGTGTTTAAAGTGCCCCAGCCCTACACAGATCTATGTTGTCTTTCAGATCAGAAACACACCAACAATCTACCAACTGCTTCTGTTGTGGTAAGTGAATGGATGAGGACTTTGTACATCAGTAAAATGTAAAGCTAAAGTAATAGTGAGTATAATCTATCTCTTATTTATTACAAATTTTACATCTGCAAGCACTTCCTGTCTGTACCACTTGACTTCCTGTTGTCACGTTCTTGTCACACTTTTGGTGCCAGTTTTTTCTCATGATAAATTCCCAATTCCACATTGATTCTGGGTTTTTAGCTATGTAAATTGATCACTCGCATTGTGCAACCTGAACACTGCGTCCCATCAAATCACTCAAAATGTTTTCTGATTTTTATTTTTCATTGGCCTTTTTCCCCCTCAGTACCTGAAATTTCTAATGTCCAAAATAAGAGTTTAACAACAACAACAACTTGTATTTATATAGCGCCTTTAACATAGTAAAAGGTCCCAAGGCGCTTCACAGGAGTATTTTAAGACAAAAAATTTGGCACCGAGTCATATAAGGAGAAATTAGGGCAGGTGACCAAAAGCTTGGTCAAAGAGGTAGGTTTTAAGGAGCGTCTTAAAGGAGGAAAGAGAGGTAGAGAGGCGGAGAGGTTTAGGGAGGGAATTCCAGAGCTTAGGGCCCAGGCAACTGAAGGCACGGCCACCAATGGTGGAGCGATTATAATCAGAGATGCTCAAGAGGACAGAATTAGAGGAGCGCAGATATCTTGGGGGGTTGTAGGGCTGGAGGAGATTACAGAGATAGGGAGCAAGGCAGAAAAACTGTTTCTTTGCTCTTTCCAATTTGATCTCTTAAAAAAACGTAAGTTGAATTCTGAAAACAGACAACGTCTGAAAGAAAACATGTTGGAAGAGAGGAGAAGAGGGAGGGAACGAGGGAAGTGAGTGGGTGGAGGGAGGGAACGAGGGAAGTGAGTGGGTGGAGGGAGGGAACGAGGGAAGTGAGTGGGTGGAGGGAGGGAACGAGGGAAGTGAGTGGGTGGAGGGAGGGAACGAGGGAAGTGAGTGGGTGGAGGGAGGGAACGAGGGAAGTGAATGGGTGGAGGGGAAGGAAGGAACGAAACAGATTGGGGAGAGGAGGTGACGAGGGATGCGAATGAGTGGAGGGGCGGGGAAGAGGGAAACAGGTTGGGATGAGGAGGCTTCTGATAGAAACATAGGAAAATAGGAGCAGGAGTCGGCCATTCGGCCCTTCGAGCCTGCTCCACGATTCAATATGATCATGGCTGATCCTCTATCTCAATACCATATTCCCGCTCTCTCCCCATACTCCTTGATGCCTTTTGTGTTTAGAAATCTATCTATCTCCTTCTTAAATATATTCAGTGACTTGGCCTCCACAGCCTTCTGTGGTAGAGAATTCCACAGGTTCACCACCCTCTGGGTGAAGACATTTTTCCTCATCTCAGTCCTAAATGTCCTACCCCATATCCTGAGACTGTGAGCCCTCATTCCAGACCCCCCCAGCCAGGAGAAACATCCTCCCTGCATCCAGTCTGTCTAGCCCTGTCAGAATTTTATACGTTTCAATGAGATCCCCTCTCATTCTTCTAAATTCTAGTGAATACAGGCCTAGGCGACCTAATCTCTCCTCATACGACAGTCCTGCCATCCCAGGAATCAGTCTGGTGAACATTCGCTGCACTCCTTCTATGGCAAGTATATCCTTTCTTAGGTAAGGAGACCAAAACTGCACACAGTACTCCAGGTGTGGTCTCACCAAGGCCCTGTATAACTGTAGTAAGACATCCTTGCTCCTGTACTCAAATCCTCTTGCAATGAAGGCCAATATACCATTTGCCTTCCTAACTGCTTGCTGCACCTGCATGTTTGCTTTCAGTGACTGGTGCACAAGGAAACCCAGGTCCCTTTGTACATCAACATTTCCCAATCTATCACCATTTAAATAATACTCTGCCTTTCTGTTTTTCCTACCGAAGTGGATAACTTCACATTTATCCACGTTATACTGCATCTGCCATGTATTTGCCCACATACTCAACTTGTTTAAATCGCCTTGATGCCTCTTTGCATCCTCCTCACAACTCACAATCCCAACTAATTTTGTGTCATCAGCAAACTTGGAAATATTACATTTGGTTCCCTCATCCAAATCATTGATATATATGGTGAATAGCTGGGGCCCAAGCACTGATCCCTGCGGTACCCCACTAGTGACCACCTGCCACCCCGAAAAAGACCCATTTATTCCTACTCTCTGTTTCCTGTCTGTTAACCAATTTTCAATCCATGCCAGTAAATTACCCCCAATTCCATGTGCTTTAATTTTGCATACTAACCTCTTATGTGGGACTTTATCAAAGGCCTTCTGAAAATCCAAATACACCACATCCACTGGTTCTCCCTTATCTATTCTACCAGTTACATCCTCAAAAAACTCCAGTAGGTTTGTCAAACATGATTTCCCTTTCATAAATCCATGTTGACTTTGTTTAATCCCGTTGATATTTTCTAAGTGTCCTGTTATCACATCCTTTATAATAGACTCTAGCATTTTCCCTACTACTGATGTTAGGCTAACCGGTCTGTCGTTCCCTGTTTTCTCTCTCCCTCCTTTTTTAATAGTGGGGTTACATTTGCCACCCTCCAATCTGCAGGAACTGTTCCATAATCTATAGAATTTTGGAAGATGACAACCAATGCATCCACTATTTCCATGGCTATCTCTTTTAGTACTCTGGGATGCAGATTATCAGGCCCTGGGATTTATCAGCTTTCAGTCCCATTAATTTCTCTAGCACTATTTTTTTACTAATACTAATTTCCTTTAATTCCTCCTTCTCACCAGACCCTTGATTCCCTCGCATTTCTGGGAAGTTATTTGTGTCCTCTTCAGTGAAGACAGAACCAAAGTATTTGTTTAATTGCTCAGCCATTTCCTTGTTCCCCATTATAAATTCTCCCATTTCTGACTGTAAGGGACCTACATTTATTTGTCTTCACTAATCTTTTTCTTTTTACATATTTGTAGAAGCTTTTACAATCCCCTTTTATGTTCCTTTCAAGTTTACTCTCATACTCTATTTTTCCCCTCTTGGTCCTTTTTTGCTGAATACTAAACTGCTCCCAATCCTCAGGCTTGCTATATTTTCTGGCAAATTTATATGACACCTCTTTGGATCTAATACTATCCTTAATTTCTTTTGTTAGCCATGGTTGGGCTGCTTTTCTTTTTGTGTTTTTGCGCCAGAAAGGAATGTATAAATGTTGCAATTCATGCATTCGTTCCTTAAATGTTAGCCATTGCCTATCCACCATCATGCCTTTTAATGAAGCTCCCCAATCTATCACAGCCAACTCACTCCTCATACCATCGTAGTTTCCTTTGTTTAGATTTAGGACCCTAATTTCGGATTGGACTTCTTTACTTTCCATCTTAATGAAGAATTCTATCATGTTATGGTCACTCTTCCCTAAAGGACCCCGCACAACAAGATTATTAATTAACCCCTTCTCATTGCACAATACCCAATCTAGGATAGCCTGTTCCCTAGTTGGCTCCTCAACATACTGGTCTAAAAAACATCTCGTACACACTCCAGGAATTCATCCTCCACAGTATTATTGCTAATTTGGTTTAGCCAGTCTATATGTAGATTAAAGTCACCTATGATTACTGTAGTACCCTTGTTACCTGCATCTCTAATTTCCTGTTTGATGCCATCCCCTACATTACCACTACTGTTTGGAGGCCTATAGACAACTCCCACCAATGTTTTCTGCCCCTTGGTGCTTCTTAGCTCCACCCAGACTGATTCTACATCTTGATTTTCTGAGCCAATATCCTTTCTCACTATTGCTCTGATTTCATCCTTTACTAACAACGCCACCCCACCTCCTTTTCCTTTTGCCTGTCCTTCCTAAATATCGAATATCCTTGGATATTCAGCTCCCAGCCTTGGTCACCCTGCAGCCATGTCTCCGTAATTGCAATTATATCATATCCGTTTACATCTATTTGCGCTGTTAATTCGTCTACCTTATTACGAATGCTTCGTCCATTCAGATACAGTGCCTTTAGATTTGTCTTTTTAACATTTTTCGACATCTTAACATTTTTTTGTACTATGGCCCTATTTGTCTTATTACCATTTTTTCTTACCCGGACCCTATTTGTTGGTGTACTCCTTTGTTTGTACGCTCTGTCCCTTCCTGACACAATCTGGTTATCCTTACCCCAATCACTTTCCTGCACTGCTTCCTTGTCTTTTCTCTTTAGCATTCTAGATTTCTCTCCACTGGGATACTCCCCCCACCCACCACCCCTTATTTCGTTTAAAACCCTATCTACCTCCCGAGTTAACAACAGAAAACACTGGAAAAACTCAGCAGGCCAGGTAGCATCCGTGGAGAGAGAAACAGAGTTAACGTTTCAGTTCGAAGACCTTTCGTCAGAACTGGAAAAAAGCAGGAAATGGAACAGATTTTAAAGCAAGTTTAGGGGCTGGGAAAAGGGGATGAAAGAACAAAAGGGAAGGTCTGTGATAGGATGGAAGGCAGGAGAAGTAAAGAGACATTAAGAGATATTAAGAGACATGAAGAGATATTCAAGGCAAGAGGAGGTGGTAATGTGACAGGTTGAGGAACAAAGGATGGCTCTGGATGAAGTGTGAATTGCGCTGGCAGAATGAAGGACAGCTGCCATGTGGGAGAGAAGAAAACAAGGCACAGACAAAAAGTGTTGACAAAAAATATAACAGGGGCCGAGGTTATGATCTGAAATTGTTGAACTCTATGTTGAGTCCAGAGGGCAGTAAAGTGCCTAATCGAAAGATGAGGTGCTGTTCCTCGAGCTTCCTTGGGAACACATCTTCCCCTCACCTACCCTTTCAGCATTCCGTAGGGACCGCTCCCTCCGCGACACCCTAGTCCACTGAGTTTTTCCAGCATTTTCTGTTGTTATTTCAGATTTCCAGCATCCGCAGTATTTTGCTATTGTACTACCTCCATAGTTATTCAATTCGCTAGAACTCTGGTCCCAGCGTGGTTCAGGTGTAGTCTGTCCCAACGGAACAGCTCTCTCTTTCCCCAGTACTGGTGCCAGTGCCCCACGAATCAAAACCCACTTCTCCCACACCAATCTTTGAGCCACGCATTCATCTCCCTGATCCTATTGACCCCATGCCAATTTGCTCGTGATCTTTTCTCACCTGCCCTCGGGAGGAGTGAGTAGAAGTGAAGGGCATGGATGGAGGTTTAAAGCTGAGGTGTGTGACAACAGAGACAGGAGGAGCAGAGGACACATAGATTGAGCCTGTAGTTGAAACAGTGGAAGAGGTGGGGTATTGATGGGAGTGAGGGGTTGGTAGGAAAGGCAGCAGACAGTAGAAAGTGAAGGGTTGGCGACGTGATGGGGGCAAGGAGAGGGGGAGAAGCACGATTGATGGGGAAAAACTCGAAGCTGCTGAGGATGAAATCCCCATGACACCCGAGCCACAATAAGCCTGCAGCGGGCGGAGGCTCCTTTCCCCATCAAACGGAATCATCCAATCCTCCAACTTCCCACCCGAAAAACAAAAGAGAAAGACAGAGAGCGGGGGACATGATGTGTGAAGGAGAAAGAAACAGAGAGTGGCACAAGCTGAGGAGAGGAGACAGAGAAACAGCAACACAACATTATCAGGACTCTGAGTAACCACAGCAGATCCATCAGCCAGACATCACAATCTGACTGAGCACCAGGGTTTGCTCACACTTCCTGTCAGCCTTTGTCAGTCTAAAGTCCCACCTTCATATCGTGCTGAATTGTCGCAGCCTTGCTCTTCAGGCTGCAATGAAGAAAAACTACTGCGCCTCACCCAACTTGTCTGATTCCCAAATTGCCCGAAGGTTGACAAATTGCTCTTGACTTTCAACGAGTGTCGCCACAAGCGACCGACTGATGATGTCCAAGTAATGCTCCTAGACCCGGAGAACCAATAGCTGATCTTTCCATTGAATTACAGGTGTCTGGGGGCCATATCCAATCTGTTGAGCGACAGCGTTTAACACATGACAGCGGCCAGTGGACAGTGAGCATCGCTGCAGGCCATTCAGACCAGGCTGCAGCAACACCCCGGCAACCAGCCGGACATCTCGGAGAACATTCATCAACAAACCAACTGTTGTCAGCCGGGGAGGAATCGCTCAAACATAATCATCTCTCCTGTTTCTGCACAACTGCACAGGCCCACATTTCCAGGAGGATATTCCCAGTAAAGCGCATAGAACCAGATAATCAAGACTAATGTTTTTAAATGTATTGTTGCTTGCTGGTGATATACTGGATATCGAGCGTGACAGTTACTGAGAGCAACAAGAAAACACACTCCCGGACCCTGATATTACCGGACAGTCCGACACTCCCGGACCCTGATATTACCGGACAGTCCGACACTCCCGGACCCTGATATTACCGGACAGTCCGACACTCCCGGACCCTGATATTACCGGACAGTCCGACACTCCCGGACCCTGATATTACGGGACAGTCCGACACTCCCGGACCCTGATATTACCGGACAGTCCGACACTCCCAGACTCTGATATTACCGGACAGTCCGACACTCCCGACACTGATATTACCGGACAGTCCGACACTCCCGGACCCTGATATTACCGGACAGTCCGACACTCCCGACACTGATATTACCGGACAGTCCGACAGTCCCGGACCCTGATATTACTGGACAGTCCGATACTCCCGGACCCTGATATTACCGGACAGTCCGACACTCCCGGACCCTGATATTACCGGACAGTCCGACACTCCCGACACTGATATTACCGGACAGTCCGACACTCCCAGACCATGATATTACCGGACAGTCCGACAGTCCCAGACCATGATATTACCGGACAGTCCGACACTCCCGGACCCTGATATTACCGGACAGTCCGACACTCCCGACACTGATATTACCGGACAGTCCGACACTCCCGGACCCTGATATTACCGGACAGTCCGACACTCCCAGACCCTGATATTACCGGACAGTCCGACACTCCCGGACCCTGATATTACCGGACAGTCCGACACTCCCGGACCCTGATATTACCGGACAGTCCGACACGCCTGGACCCTGATATTACCATACAGTCCGACACTCCCAGACCCTGATATTACCGGACAGTCAAACACTCCCGGACCCTGATATTACCGGACAGTCCGACACTCCCGGACCCTGATATTATCGGACAGTCCGACACTCCCGGACCCTGATATTACCGGACAGTCCGACACTCCCAGACCCTGATATTACCGGACAGTCCAACACTCCTGGACCCTGATATTACCGGACAGTCCGACCCTCCCGGACCCTGATATTACCGGACAGTCCGACACTCCCGGACCCTGATATTACCGGACAGTCCGACCCTCCCGGACCCTGATATTACCGGACAGTCCGACACTCCCAGACCCTGATATTACCGGACAGTCCGACACTCCCGGACCCTGATATTACCGGACAGTCCGACACTCCCGGACCCTGATATTACCGGACAGTCCGACACTCCCAGACCCTGATATTACCGGACAGTCCGACACTCCCGGACCCTGATATTACCGGACAGTCTGACACTCCCAGACTCTGATATTACCGGACAGTCCGACACTCCCGGACCCTGATATTACCGGACAGTCCGACCCTCCCGGACCCTGATATTACCGGACAGTCCGACACTCCCGGACCCTGATATTACCGGACAGTCCGACACGCCTGGACCCTGATATTACCGGACAGTCCGACACTCCCGGACCCTGATATTTCCGGACAGTCCGACACTCCCCGACCCTGATATTTCCGGACAGTCCGACCCTCCCGGACCCTGATATTACCGGACAGTCCGACACTCCCGGACCCTGATATTACCGGACAGTCTGACACTCCCGGACCCTGATATTACCGGACAGTCCGACACTCCCGGACCCTGATATTACCGGACAGTCCGACACTCCCGGACCCTGATATTACCGGACAGTCTGACACTCCCGGACCCTGATATTACCGGACAGTCCGACACTCCCGGACCCTGATATTACTGGACAGTCCAACACTCCCTGACCCTGATATTACCAGACAGTCCGACACTCCCGGACCCTGATATTACCGGACAGTCCGACACTCCCGGACCCTGATATTACCGGACAGTCCGACACTCCCTGACCCTGATATTACCGGACAGTCCGACACTCCCGGACCCTGATATTACCGGACAGTCCGACACTCCCGGACCCTGATATTACCGGACAGTCCGACACTCCCAGACCCTGATATTACCGGACAGTCCGACACTCCCCGACCCTGATATTACCGGACAGTCCGACACTCCCGGACTCTGATATTACCATACAGTCCGACACTCCCGGACCCTGATATTACCATACAGTCCGACACTCCCGGACCCTGATATTACCGGACAGTCCGACACTCCCGGACCCTGATATAACCATACAGTCCGACACTCCCGGACCCTGATATTACCATACAGTCCGACACTCCTGGACCCTGATATTACCGGACAGTCCGACACTCCCCAACCCTGATATTACCGGACCGTCTGACACTCCCGGACCCTGATATTACCATACAGTCCGACACTCCCGGACCCTGATATTACCGGACAGTCCGACACTCCCCGACCCTGATATTACCGGACAGTCCGACACTCCCGGACCCTGATAATACCGGACAGTCCGACACTCCCGGACTCTGATATTACCGGACAGTCCAACACTCCCGGACTCTGATATTACCGGACAGTCCCACACTTGCAGACCCTGATATCACTTTGTTAACCTTGAGATGCTTGATCTATTTTAACATGATATCCTATTATGTATAAACGGTGCTATTTTACGAACCCCCAGTATTATTTTTCCCATTTCCAGTTCCCTCCAACATACAGTCAAACTCTTGTAGGCTTCGCAAAATCCCCCAGAAACTCGAACAGAAACCTAAGTGAAGTGATTTGAGGTAAAACCCTCAGTTTTGGACATTTGTAAAGATCAGGGAAGAAAACCCTGAGGAAAATGACTTTTTGAATCTCACTGTTGGGAAAGACACCTTTCACAGACACCGACAGGCTGCGGTGGGGCGTGGCCAGGCAGTGGACAGCTTTGGGTATTGGGGCCCAATTAAGCTGTCTGGGAATGTGTTTACACTGCCTTCCTATCAAGGAGGAAGAGACAAAACCCAAAAGCCTCACACACACATCGATATATGAATAATCCAAGACCTCTTTTGAAATTCCCAGGCCCACACAGGATGCTAGGGGACTAAAATCAATAAAACATTTAGTAACCCGATTTACTTCATCAAAAACCAATCAACTAGGTATCCACAGGACAGATTTAAAGTCCGCCAAAAACCGAGGACAATAGGGACAAGATTTGGCGTGTAGATAAAGGCCTTGCCTAAATCGGAAGCTATCAGGACATGTTTAACACCAAGTTAAAGCCATCGGAACTGACAAGCCTGCCAAAACTAAGACAATGGACTAAACAGGGCTCATTTGAAATCTAAAGGAAACCGTTTTAGTAAGGGGTTTTGGGCGCGAAAAGGACAGTATAATTGGAGCCTAATGTCCCAGGGCTCACTCTCTCTGGACTCGCTGACAACGCTGGCACAGCTCTCTCTCTCTCTCTCTCAGCCCTGCTCCAGCAAAGACACCACAAGCCACGAGGAGGAGGAGGAAGGAAGGCCAACAACTTCACAAACAGACCATCACATAAGAAGAAACCAGAGCGACTGCCTCAGTGACCATCGGACACCTCGCAGCAACAAGGGCCTTACAAAACCTTTTACCCAAAAGACTCTAAAACCCTGTCAAGGATTCGTTTGGTGAGCATCATCCCTGATCTCCTGAAACCAAAACCTAGTTAGATAGTGGGATCTTTGGGAGGGATAAGGTTTTTTTGTTTGGTATATTGGCATTCTCCCTCGCCTGTACCGTGTGTTCCCCGACCTGTGCTTAAGTATTAAGTGTGTTTTAAGTTTGTTACCTTTTTCTTTTAATAAAGTCACAATTCCTTCATCAGAACCTGTTGTCTACTGCAATTTTGTTCACAACCCCTAAATAAGTCCAAAGTCTAGAACCAGGAGCGTGGGAGCGATTCAAACCACTCACTGAGTCAGAGGTGAAGGCTGACCCCAGTACCACCCCCCACACTCTCCATACGGCTGAATGTGTATTTAATGTCTCACTGTGTGTATTTAATGTGTGTGACTGTATCCAGTGAATGTGTGTGAGGTTTGTGACAAAAAGTCATCGCTTGAAACGTTAACCCTGCGTTTGTTTCTCCACCGATGCTCCCTGACCTGCTGAGTGCATCCAACATCATCTAAACTTGCTGACTATTCTAATTCAATGTGATTGCTATCGAAACATTTACAAGACTTCAACAGCATAGGAAAAGCCCTGAGAAAAGGAGCTCATAAATGATAGGCTTCCACCAATCTAAGTGACGAGTCCTTGGTGGACAACACGTCAAGTCCAGCCTAGCGATGACAGGTTGGTTTTGAAGTGCAGTATTTATTGGTGGAAATGGTACAGGGTGAACATGAAAACCAGCAGGACCCAGAACTAAACTGTGTGCAGTTACACCACCAAGCAGATGTGCCGGTCCTGGCACACAACCTGGCAATGACTGAGCCTCGGGTTATACCAGGGACGCAATACCATCTGCTCCAAGGAGATCGACACCCAGTCAAGGTTGTCTCCTATCTCTGTCTCCTTCCACACAAGTATTGAGGTCAACTGCAGTGTCAGCTTCAGTGGAAGTAAAAACCGGGAGAGATGTAAAACGTGCTGCCGATTCGCTATCACCCGTTAGACATGATCGCACAGAGTCAAGATTAACTTGTTATTTAGCAACAGTTACCACACACAGAGCAGGAAGATCCCAGGCTCCATCTCCGCCTGTTCTGAGTGAGCTGCCCTCTCTCACCTGGTGAGGTACTGAGTCCCGCACACAGAGCAGGAAGATCCCAGGCTCCATCTCCGCCTGTTCTGAGTGACCTGCCCTCTCTCACACTATGTGGTACTGAGTCCCACACACAGAGCAGGAAGATCCCAGGCTCCATGTACGACCTGTGCTGAGTGAGCAGCCCAGATGGAGGTCAATATTTGGAATTCTCTACCCCAGAGGGCTGTGGAGGCTCAGTCATTGAGTATATCCAAGACAGAGATCAATACATTTTTGAATATTAAGGGAATCAAGGGATATGGGGATGGTGCAGGAAAGTGGAGTTGAGGTAGAAGATCCGCCGTGATCTTATTGAATGGCGGAGAAGGCTCGAGGGGCCAAAAGGCGATTCCTGCTCCTATTTCTTATGTTACTCCAATTCAGTTCAGATCCAAAAGCAGAGGGACTCAATATCTCAAATAACTCCTAAACACATATAAAATGGAGACATCATGTGCTTACACAGACCCAGTATGAACATAGGAATTAGGAGCAGGAGTAGGCCATTTGGCCCCTCGAGCCTGCTCCACCATTCAATAAGATCATGGCTGATCTGATCTTAGCCTCAACTCCACTTTCCCGCCCGATCTCCATATCCCTTGATTTCCCAGTCAGCTTTCTTTGGCACACCTTGGCAGTTGCTGTAAATTTACTGAATATAACTGAGGGGAGAGTTAAACAAGGATTGGAACAGTCCTAACATTCATAATGTTAACTGAGCTAAAGGGGTAACACTGAACAAGCGGTGAGAGGGCCGGAGCCGGCAGCATCGACAAGCTCGGAATCATGCACCCTTTTAAAGAGGCAGTGTACTGAAAACAAAAGGAATCCTCTAGCGTTTTAGGAACAGGAGCAGGCCATTCAGTCCCTCGGCAACCTCTGTCTGCTGTGAAAGGGCTGCTATTAACTCCTCATCCTCTCGCACAACATCTTTCCTTTGTTGGGTGTAGTGACATGGTACAGGAAGAATGGGGTGCTGGGACCCAGGCCAGAGGCCCTTTTCAGTATGGCTCAGTATGGCTGCTGCTCTCAGCCCTGCCATTCCCATTCCGCATCCATTGCGACACACTTCGCATGGCTTCTCTCGATGTTCACTGATGAGAGCCTGTCCAACACACAATCTCCATTCTTAGTGTTCAAACAATCTCTTTCTACAGAAACTTAAAGTAGAGTTTCTAAGCAAACTACTCCTGCTGCTTAATGTTAATCAATCCTATCGTTAGTTTATAGCAAAATACTGCGGATGCTGGAAATCTGAAATAACAACAGAAAACGCTGGAAACACTCAGCAGGTCAGGCAGCATCTGTGGAGAGAGAAACAGAGTTAACGTTTCAGGTCGATGACCCTTCAGTTCTATCTTTAAGTTCCTGGAGTGATGTCTCCTGCAGCTGTTTAACCGTCGCTTCATAACAGTTCTCTCAGTCATCCTTCAACTCCGCCCAGTCTTTATTCCATCTCCAACTGTTGCTGTATCAATTTCTCATTCTTTTCTTCCCCTACCTTCCATTCCTCGATTTTCTAACGCACTTTAAACAGAACTGTTCATAGCCAGACCGCCTTTGTCTGCCCATCCTTGAGTTTCTTTGTGTTTCAGCTCCCTGAGCAGAATCTCGCCAGCCCCAGAAGAGTCAAAGTGCTGCTTTCAGTCCCGAAATTGTTCCTCCCGCCTTGGGACCCCACCTGTCCTCGCTTTCCCAAACTGCTGAAATCTCCCTGAGCTTTATTTAACATTCGACACAGGTTGTGCAAGGACATGGTGGTCCTACTTGATCTTAAAGCTTCCGGCCCTGTTTTAGAGTTTTCCTACTCAGCGAGTTCAAAAAGTCATGAATCATCCGAGACTTTAGAATTGGTTTGCTAATTTTGTTAATATTACGACATGACAGTTTTCCAGGGGAGGTTTGCTGGTGCTGTTGGGGAGGGTTTAAACTAGCTTGGCAGGGGGATGGGCACCAGCATGTAGGAGTGGAGGGGAGGAATGGGGTGCATGGAAGAGTGAGTGTGTTGGATGGTACTGGAGGGCAAGGTAGGGCTGGAGGCAGAAGTAGTGCCATATTAGATAGGAGCAGATTAAGAAAGACTATGAGAAATTCAAAAATGGGTTTAGAATGCATGTACGTAAACGCACAAAGTGTGGTGAATAAGGTTGGTGAGCTACAAGCACAATTAGCCATGTGGCAATATGATGTTGTGGCAATAACGGAAACATGGCTTAAAAACGGTGAGGACTGGGCACTTAATATTCAAGGGTACAAGGTGTTCAGAAAAGATAGGGAAGGAAAAAAGGGAGGTGGGGTGGCAGTGCTGGTTAAGGAAGACATTGTAGTGTTGGAAAGAGAGGATGTTCTTGAGGGAACAAGGACAGAATCCATTTGGTTATAGTTGAGGAGCAAAAAGGGTTGGATCAGGAGAATTTCCTTGACCAGTATGTTTTTGGCCCAACTAGGAAGGAGGCATTGCTGGATCTGGTGCTGGGGAATGAGGTGGGCCAGGTCGACCAAGTGTCTGTGGGAGAACACTTGGGTACAAGTGATCATCGTATCATAAGATTTAGATTAGCAATGGAGAGGAGCAATGGAGAGGAGCAAGGCGCAATCTAGAGTGGAACTTCGAAACTGGAATAGGGCTAACTTCAATGGGATGTGAAAGGATCTAGCCAGAGTAAAATGGAACCAAAGACTGACAGGAAAAACTGTAACGGAACAATGGGAGATCTTTAAGGAGGAGATGTTCCAAGTACAGGCTAATACATTCCAACAAGAGGGAAGGGTAAGGGAACCAAAGCAAGGGCTCCTTGGATGACGAGGGAGATAGAGAAGATGATGAAACAAAAAAAGAGGGTGTATGATGCATGTCAGGTGAATTCTTCAAGGGAGAACCAGACCAAATGCAATAAGTTGAGAGGGGATGTGAAGATGAAAATAAGATTGGAAAAGAGAGAATGTGATAGTAGAATGGCGGTTAACATAAAAGGGAACCCAAAAATCTTCTACCGGCATGTAAACAGTAAGCGGGTAGTAAGAGGCGGGGTGGGGCCTATTAGAGACAAAGAAGGTGATATATGCTTAGAGGCGCAGGGCAAGGCTAGAATACTCAATGAGTACTTTGTGTCGGTGTTTACTAAGGAGGTGGATGCTGACAAAATATCAGTAGAAGTGGAAAAGGCAGAAGGAATGGAAGGGGTGCAAATTGATAAACAGGATGTACTAGAAAGGCTGGGTATGCTTAGAGTGGATAAGTCGCCTGGTCCAGATGGCTTGCATCCCAGATTGCTAAGGGAATTGGGGGAAGAGATAGCGGAAGGGCTTGCCATAATTTTCCAGTCTTCCCTAGATGCGGGGAAGGTGCCTGAGGATTGGAATGTGGCAAATGTGACACCATTGTTCAAGAAAGGGTGTAAAGGACAATCCTAGTAACTACAGACCGGTCAGTTTAACATCAGTGGTGGGTAAAGTTTTAGAAACAGTAATCAAGGAAAAATTAACGGGCACTTGGAGAGGTTTAAGCTAATTAAGGAGAGCCAACACGGATTTGTAAAAGGCAGATCGTGTTTGACTAATCTAATTGAATTTTTTGATCAAGTAACAGAGAGGATTGGTAGACAGTGGTGTTCCCCAAGGGTCAGTGCTGGGGCCACTGCTTTTTTTGATATATATAAATGAATTGGATGTTGAAATACAGAGTAGAATTTCTAAATTTGCCGATGACACCAAACTTGGGGGTGTGGCAAGCAGTGAGGATGATACCAATCGACTGCAACAGGTCATAGAAAGGCTAGCAGAATGGACAGACAAGTGGCAGATGGAATTTAATACAGAGAAGTGTGAGGTGATGCATTTTGGCAGAAGGAACAGGGAGAGGCAATATACACTTAATGGCACAGTTCTAAAGATTGCGCAGGGACAGAGGAACCTGGGAGTTAATGTGCATAGGTCCCTGAAGGTGGCAGGACATATTGAGAGAGTGGTTAGCAAAGCATATGGGCCCAGAAATTCCGATCGCAGGCCTCCCGCGGGCAGAGGGCTGCGATCCGGAAAGATCTGCGCTTGGACCGGAGGGCTCCCGGGAGGCGCAGAGTTCCGCTGCTCGGCCTCTCCAAACTGCCGGTGCGCAGGGCCCACGTATCCCAAGGGCGAAGGCGGTTCGCAGCGTCCCTGGGATCACGTGGGCCATGGGGAGCCAATCAGAGAAGGGACTCTCCCTTCATACATTTGACAGGAAGACCTGTCAAATATATGAATGGAGATCAATGAAAAAACATAGGAAAACATGTAAGAGACTTCCGATCCTCACTCCCGATCCTCACTCCCGATCCTCACTCCCGGTCCTCGCTCCCGCTCCTCACTCCCGCTCCTCACTCCCGGTCCTCAGTCCCGGTCCTCACTCCCGGTCCTCACTCCCGGTCCTCACTCCCACTCCTCACTCCCGAGCCTCACTCCCGATCCTCACTCCCGCTCCTCACTCCCGCTCCTCGCTCCCGGTCCTCGCTCCTGCTCCTCACTCCCGCTCCTCACTCCCGCTCCTCACTCCCGCTCCTCGCTCCTGCTCCTCACTCCCGCTCCTCGCTCCTGCTCCTCGCTCCTGCTCCTCACTCCCGATCCTCACTCCCGGTCCTCGCTCCTGCTCCTCACTCCCGCTCCTCACTCCCGCTCCTCACTCCCGCTCCTCGCTCCTGCTCCTCACTCCCGCTCCTCGCTCCTGCTCCTCGCTCCTGCTCTTCACTCCCGCTCCTCGCTCCTGCTCCTCGCTCCTGCTCCTCACTCCTGCTCCTCACTCCCGCTCCTCACTCCCGGTCCTCGCTCCTGCTCCTCACTCCCGCTCCTCACTCCCGATCCTCACTCCTGCTCCTCACTCCCGCTCCTCGCTCCTGCTCCTCACTCCCGATCCTCACTCCCGCACCTCGCTCCTGCTCCTCGCTCCTGCAACTCACTCCCGATCCTCACTCCTGCTCCTCACTCCCGATCCTCACTCCCGCTCTTCGCTCCCGGTCCTCACTCCCGGTCCTCACTCCTGCTCCTCACTCCCGATCCTCACTCCTGCTCCTCGCTCCTGCTCCTCGCTCCTGCAACTCACTCCCGATCCTCACTCCTGCTCCTCGCTCCTGCTCCTCACTCCCGATCCTCACTCCTGCTCCTCACTCCCGCTCCTCACTCCCGCTCCTCACTCCCGGTCCTCGCTCCTGCTCCTCACTCCCGCTCCTCACTCCCGGTCCTCGCTCCTGCTCCTCACTCCTGGTCCTCGCTCCTGCTCCTCACTTCTGGTCCTCGCTCCTGGTCCGCGCTCCTGCTCCTCGCTCCTGCTCCTCGCTCCTGGTCCTCATGCCTTGCCCACGAGCAGTGCTCTGAAAAGCATTTACCTGCTGGAACCGGCTGCTCCCATCTCCATTACGCTGCCGGGTTTCCCGATCCCTGTGAAACCCGGCCAGCGTTAAATTGAAATCAGGATCCCGCCTGCACTGTGGGAGGCTGATTTAAATATTATAGTGAGGTGTCCCGCCTCTCGAGAGCGGGACACAGACACGCCCCGCAAGGTCGGAACAATAGCACCAAGCGAGTTCGCCCTGGATTGGGGTCACGTTAAACGATTGAAATATTTGACCCCCGACCCTTTGCCGCCCGTTGTGCGAGGTTAATATCGACCCCAACGCCTTTCCTTTCCGCACTGAAGGTTGGAACTCAGATTCTTACTGACTTTGGGGAATTGAAGTCAAGGGTTAATGTCTGTCTGGGCTGAACGAGCGTGGAGCTTGTACGGGCTGGAGCGAGTCACCACGTGTCCTGTGTACAACTTGCTATATGCAAATATATTTCATGCAGAGACTTGAATAGTTCAAATTGATTTAACAAAGAAAAAGACAGACTTGCATTTTTACAGCATGTTTCACAAGCTCAGGACGTCCCAAATCACTTTCCAGCCAATGAAGTACTTTTTGAAGGGTAGTCACTGTTGTAATATAGGAAATGCAGCAGCCAATTTGCGCACAGCAAGCTCCCACAAACAGCAATGTGATAATGACCAGGTAATCTGTTTTTGCAAAGCTGATTGAGCGATAAATATTGGCCTGGACAATAAATTGACAACTGTTCTGATTACTGAATACTCTCAGCTTCTTCCCTGGTCCCTTATCGATAACTTTAATAAGTGAGTTATTTTTTGCAACTCCTGCTTGGTTTCACTTCCTCACTGCCTCAGACTGCTCCTTATCTTGACGATCCTTACCTCGAACAAAGGAAGCTTTACCTCCTGTGCTGTGACTCATGCAGTAACTTGTTAGAAACTATCGATCTCTGAATGCCTCTGTCTGGAATTTATTTTTTTATTAATTCATGAGAAGTGGGCGTCGCTGACAAGGCCAGCATTTATTGGCCATTCCTAATTGCCCTTAAGAAGGTCAGGCGTGCTATCTGTCAAGACTTCTTGAAAGAAGCAATGTCAGCGTTGGACAGTTCTGTGAAGCTGTCAACCACTGACATTCTCTGTAGTTTGATGAGGCTTTGTGTTCAGGACTCATCAAATCTTTCAACTTTGTCGACTTCACTCCCGGTCCTCACTCCCGCTCCTCACTCCCGGTCCTCGGTGCTGCTCCTCACTCCCACTCCTCACTCCCGGTCCTCACTCCCGGTCCTCACTCCCGGTCTTCACTCCCGCTCCTCACTCCCGGTCCTCACTCCTGCTCCTCGCTCCTGCTCCTCACTCCTGCTCCTCGCTCCCGGTCCACACTCCTGCTCCTCACTCCCGGTCCTCGCTCCTGCTCCTCGCTCCTGGTCCTCACTCCAGCTCCTCGCTCCTGCTCCTCGCTCCTGGTCCTCACTCCTGCTCCTCACTCCTGATCCTCGCTCCTGGTCCTCACTCCAGCTCCTCACTCCCGGTCCTCGCTCCCGGTCCTCACTCCTGCTCCTCACTCCCGGTCCTCACTCCCGGTCCTCACTCCTGCTCCTCGCTCCTGCTCCTCACTCCCGGTCCTTGCTCCCGCTCCTCACTCCCGGTCCTCAGTCCTGCTCCTCACTCCCGGTCCTCGCTCCCGCTCCTCACTCCCGGTCCTCACTCCTGCTCCTCACTCCTGCTCCTCGCTCCCGCTCCTCGCTCCTGGTCCTCGCTCCTTGTCCTCGCTCCTGCTCCTCGCTCCTGCTCCTCATTCCTTGTCCTCGCTCCTGCTCCTCGCTCCTGCTCCTCGCTCCTGCTCCTCGCTCCCGGTCCTCGCTCCCGCTCCTCGCTCCTGCTCCTCGCTCCTGCTCCTCGCTCCCGGTCCTCACTCTGCTCCTCGCTCCTGGTCCTCGCTCCTCGCTCCTGCTCCTCACTCCCGCTCCTCGCTCCTGGTCCTCGCTCCCGGTCCTCGCTCCTGCTCCTCGCTCCTGGTCCTCGCTCCTGCTCCTCGCTCCTGGTCCTCGCTCCTGCTCCTCGCTCCCGCTCCTCGCTCCCGGTCCTCGCTCCTGCTCCTCGCTCCCGCTCCTCGCTCCTGCTCCTCGCTCCTGGTCCGCGCTCCTGCTCCTCGCTCCTGCTCCTCGCTCCTGGTCCTCATGCCTTGCCCACGAGCAGTGCTCTGAAAAGCATTTACCTGCTGGAACCGGCTGCTCCCATCTCCATTACGCTGCCGGGTTTCCCGATCCCTGTGAAACCCGGCCAGCGTTAAATTGAAATCAGGATCCCGCCTGCACTGTGGGAGGCTGATTTAAATATTATAGTGAGGTGTCCCGCCTCTCGAGAGCGGGACACAGACACGCCCCGCAAGGTCGGAACAATAGCACCAAGCGAGTTCGCCCTGGATTGGGGTCACGTTAAACGATTGAAATATTTGACCCCCGACCCTTTGCCGCCCGTTGTGCGAGGTTAATATCGACCCCAACGCCTTTCCTTTCCGCACTGAAGGTTGGAACTAAGATTCTTACTGACTTTGGGGAATTGAAGTCAAGGGTTAATGTCTGTCTGGGCTGAACGAGCGTGGAGCTTGTACGGGCTGGAGCGAGTCACCACGTGTCCTGTGTACAACTTGCTATATGCAAATATATTTCATGCAGAGACTTGAATAGTTCAAATTGATTTAACAAAGAAAAAGACAGACTTGCATTTTTACAGCATGTTTCACAAGCTCAGGACGTCCCAAATCACTTTCCAGCCAATGAAGTACTTTTTGAAGGGTAGTCACTGTTGTAATATAGGAAATGCAGCAGCCAATTTGCGCACAGCAAGCTCCCACTAACAGCAATGTGATAATGACCAGGTAATCTGTTTTTGCAAAGCTGATTGAGCAATAAATATTGGCCTGGACAATAAATTGACAACTGTTCTGATTACTGAATACTCTCAGCTTCTTCCCTGGTCCCTTATCGATAACTTTAATAAGTGAGTTATTTTTTGCAACTCCTGCTTTGTTTCACTTCCTCACTGCCTCAGACTGCTCCTGATCTTGACGCTCCTTACCTCGAACAAAGGAAGCTTTACCTCTTGTGCTGCGTCTCATGCAGTAACTTGTTAGAAACTATCGATCTCTGAATGCCTCTGTCTGGAATTTATTTTTTTATTAATTCATGAGAAGTGGGCGTCGCTGACAAGGTCAGCATTTATTGGCCATTCCTAATTGCCCTTGAGAAGGTCAGACGAACTATCTGTCAAAACTGATGAAAGGTCATCGACCTGAAACGTGAACTCTCTTTCTCTCTCCACGGATGCTACCTGGCCTGCTGAGTTTTTCCAGCGTTTTCTGTTGTTATTTCGGATTTCCAGCATCCGCAGTATTTTGCTATCGTATCTGTCAAAACTTCTTGAAAGAAGAAATGTCAGCGTTGGACAGTTCTGTGAAGCTGTCAACCACTGACATTCTCTGTAGTTTGATGAGGCTTTGTGTTCAGGACTCATCAAACCTTTCAACTTTGTCGACTTCACTCCTGGTCCTCGCTCCCACTCCACACTCCCGCTCCTCGCTCCCGCTCCTCGCTCCCGCTCCTCGCTCCCGCTCCTCACTCCCACTCCTCGCTCCCGGTCCTCACTCCTGCTCCTCGCTCCCGCTCCTCGCTCCCGGTCCTCACTCCTGCTCCTCACGCCCGGTCCTCACTCCCGCTCCTCGCTCCCACTCCTCACCCCTAGTCCTCGCTCCTGCTCCTCGCTCCCGGTCCTCACTCCTGCTCCTCACTCCTGCTCCTCGCTCCCGGTCCTCGCTCCTGCTCCTCACTCCTGCTCCTCGCTCCTGCTCCTCACTCCTGCTCTTCGCTCCCGGTCCTCACTCCTGCTCCTCAGTCCCGGTCCTCGCTCCCGGTCCTCGCTCCCGCTCCTCGCTCCTGCTCCTCGCTCCTGCTCCTCGCTCCTGCTCTTCGCTCCCGGTCCTCACTCCTGCTCCTCAGTCCCGGTCCTCGCTCCCGGTCCTCGCTCCCGCTCCTCGCTCCCGCTCCTCACTCCCACTCCTCGCTCCCGGTCCTCACTCCTGCTCCTCACTCCCGCTCCTCGCTCCCGGTCCTCACTCCTGCTCCTCACGCCCGGTCCTCACTCCTGCTCCTCGCTCCCACTCCTCACCCCTAGTCCTCGCTCCTGCTCCTCGCTCCCGGTCCTCACTCCTGCTCCTCACTCCTGCTCCTCGCTCCCGGTCCTCGCTCCTGGTCCTCACTCCTGCTCTTCGCTCCCGGTCCTCACTCCTGCTCCTCAGTCCCGGTCCTCGCTCCCGGTCCTCGCTCCCGCTCCTCGCTCCTGCTCCTCACTCCTGCTCTTCGCTCCCGGTCCTCACTCCTGCTCCTCAGTCCCGGTCCTCGCTCCCGGTCCTCGCTCCCGCTCCTCGCTCCTGCTCCTCACTCCTGCTCCTCGCTCCCGGTTGTCGGTCCTGCTCCTCACTCCTGCTCCTCACTCCCGGTTCTCGCTCCCGGTCCTCGCTCCCGGTCCTCGCTCCCGCTCCTCGCTCCTGCTCCTCACTCCTGGTCCTCGCTCCCGGTCCTCGCTCCTGCTCCTCGCTCCTGGTCCTCGCTCCTGGTCCTCGCTCCTGCTCCTCACTCCCGGTCCTCGCTCCCGGTCCTCGCTCCTGCTCCTCGCTCCTGCTCCTCGCTCATGCTCCTCGCTCCCGCTCCTCGCTCCCGGTCCTCGCTCCTGCTCCTCGCTCCTGCTCCTCACTCCCGCTCCTCGCTCCCGCTCCTCACTCCTGGTCCTCGCTCCTGCTCCTCGCTCCCGCTCCTCGCTCCCGGTCCTCGCTCCTGCTCCTCGCTCCTGCTCCTCACTCCCGCTCCTCGCTCCCGCTCCTCACTCCTGTTCCTCGCTCCTGCTCCTCGCTCCTGCTCCTCGCTCCCGCTCCTCGCTCCCGCTCCTCGCTCCCGGTCCTCGCTCCTGCTCCTCGCTCCTGCTCCTCGCTCCTGCTCCTCGCTCCCGCTCCTCGCTCCTGCTCCTCACTCCCGGTCCTCGCTCCTGCTCCTCGCTCCTGCTCCTCGCTCCCTGTCCTCGCTCCCGATCCTCGCTCCCGGTCCTCGCTCCCGGTCCTCGCTCCTGCTCCTCGCTCCCACTCCTCACTCCCGGTCCTCGCTCCCGCTCCTCGCTCCCGGTCCTCGCTCCTGCTCCTCGCTCCTGCTCCTCACTCCCGCTCCTCGCTCCCGCTCCTCACTCCTGTTCCTCGCTCCTGCTCCTCGCTCCTGCTCCTCGCTCCCGCTCCTCGCTCCCGCTCCTCGCTCCTGCTCCTCACTCCCGGTCCTCGCTCCTGCTCCTCGCTCCTGCTCCTCGCTCCCTGTCCTCGCTCCCGATCCTCGCTCCCGGTCCTCGCTCCCGGTCCTCGCTCCTGCTCCTCGCTCCCACTCCTCACTCCCGGTCCTCGCTCCCGGTCCTCGCTCCCGGTCCTCACTCCTGCTCCTCGCTCCTCGATCCTGCTCCTCGCTCCCGGTCCTCGCTCCCGGTCCTCGCTCCTGCTCCTCGCTCCTGCTCCTCGCTCCTCGCACACTCCTCGCTCCTGGTCCTCGCTCCTGCTCCTCACTCCCGGTCCTCGCTCCCGGTCCTCGCTCCTCACTCCCGATCCTCACTCCTGGTCCTCGCTCCTGCTCCTCGCTCCCGGTCCTCGCTCCTCGCTCCCGGTCCTCGCTCCTGCTCCTCGCTCCTGCTCCTCACTCCCGCTCCTCGCTCCTGCTCCTCGCTCCCGGTCCTCGCTCCTCGCTCCCGGTCCTCGCTCCTGCTCCTCGCTCCTGCTCCTCACTCCCGGTCCTCGCTCCCGGTCCTCGCTCCCGGTCCTCACTCCTGCTCCTCACTCCTGCTCCTCGATCCTGCTCCTCGCTCCCGGTCCTCGTTCCCGGTCCTCGCTCCTGCTCCTCGCTCCTGGTCCTCGCTCCCGCTCCTCGCTCCCGCTCCTCGCTCCCACTCCTCGCTCCTGCTCCTCACTCCCGCTCCTCGCTCCCACTCCTCGATCCCGCTCCTCGCTCCCACTCCTCGATCCTGCTCCTCGCTCCTGCTCCTCGCTCCTGGTCCTCGCTCCTGCTCCTCGCTCCCGCTCCTCGCTCCTGCTCCTCGCTCCTGCTCCTCGCTCCTGCTCCTCGCTCCTGGTCCTCGCTCCCGCTCCTCGCTCCTGCTCCTCGCTCCTGCTCCTCGCTCCTGGTCCTCGCTCCTGCTCCTCGCTCCTGCTCCTCGCTCCCGCTCCTCGCTCCTCACTCCTGCTCCTCGCTCCCGCTCCTCACTCCCGGTCCTCGCTCCCGCTCCTCACTCCCGGTCCTCGCTCCTGCTCCTCACTCCCGGTCCTCGCTCCTGCTCCTCGCTACCGGTCCTCGCTCCTCGCTCCCGGTCCTCGCTCCTGCTCCTCGCTCCCGCTCCTCACTCCCGGTCCTCGCTCCCGCTCCTCACTCCCGGTCCTCGCTCCTGCTCCTCACCCCCGGTCCTCGCTCCTGCTCCTCACTCCCGGTCCTCGCTCCTGCTCCTCGCTACCGGTCCTCGCTCCTCGCTCCTGGTCCTCGCTCCTGGTCCTCACTCCTGCTCCTCGCTCCTGGTCCTCGCTCCTGCTCCTCGCTCCTGCTCCTCGCTCCTGCTCCTCACTCCCGGTCCTCGCTCCCGCTCCTCGCTCCTGGTCCTCAAGCCTTGCCCACGAGCAGTGCTCTGAAAAGCATTTACCTGCTGGAACCGGCTGCTCCCATCTCCATTACGCTGCCGGGTTTCCCGAGCCCTGTGAAACCCGGCCAGCGTTAAATTGAAATCAGGATCCCGCCTGCACTGTGGGAGGCTGATTTAAATATTATAGTGAGGTGTCCCGCCTCTCGAGAGCGGGACACAGACACGCCCCGCAAGGTCGGAACAATAGCACCAAGCGAGTTCGCCCTGGATTGGGGTCACGTTAAACGATTGAAATATTTGACCCCCGACCCTTTGCCGCCCGTTGTGCGAGGTTAATATCGACCCCAACGCCTTTCCTTTCCGCACTGAAGGTTGGAACTCAGATTCTTACTGACTTTGGGGAATTGAAGTCAAGGGTTAATGTCTGTCTGGGCTGAACGAGCGTGGAGCTTGTACGGGCTGGAGCGAGTCACCACGTGTCCTGTGTACAACTTGCTATATGCAAATATATTTCATGCAGAGACTTGAATAGTTCAAATTGATTTAACAAAGAAAAAGACAGACTTGCATTTTTACAGCATGTTTCACAAGCTCAGGACGTCCCAAATCACTTTCCAGCCAATGAAGTACTTTTTGAAGGGTAGTCACTGTTGTAATATAGGAAATGCAGCAGCCAATTTGCGCACAGCAAGCTCCCACTAACAGCAATGTGATAATGACCAGGTAATCTGTCTTTGCAAAGCTGATTGAGCAATAAATATTGGCCTGGACAATATATTAACAACTGTTCTGATTACTGAATACTCTCAGCTTCTTCCCTGGTCCCTTATCGATAACTTTAATAAGTGAGTTATTTTTTGCAACTCCTGCTTGGTTTCACTTCCTCACTGCCTCAGACTGCTCCTGATCTTGACGATCCTTACCTCGAACAAAGGAACATGATGCGGAGATGCCGGTGTTGGACTGGGGTGGAGAAAAGTGAGAAGTTGCACAACACCAGGTTATAGTCCAAGGGGGAAAAATTAGGTCGCGCCCTGTTTGGGGCGCAAATATCGTCTGGACGCAAATATTAGCGCCTGGCGCTAATTATCGCCACTGACTGGAAACTTCACTTTTACCGCCCCGGGAGGTGAGTGGAGCGCTAAATCAGGTGCTGCACACCTGTCTTAAGGCGCAAAGGCCGAGCAGTGAGGCGCTAACTCAGCGCGCGAGCGCAGCACAGGTGCTGCCAGTTAGTGAGGGAACACAGACACACTGGTGCCGGCCAGTTCTTAAAGCGGGGGGGGCCAACTTGCTCCCCAGCCACACCCTGCTCATTGCAGCCTTGAATCTCGGCCTGGAGAGACCTGTGAATCCATTTTGCTGCCAAGGATGGAGAGGGTGAGAGAACGAGCTCATCGCTTCACCGAGCGGGCCTTGGATGCTCTGGTTGACGCAGTGGAGCGCAGACGATGTATGCTGTTCCCTGAGAGTGGCAGGAGGCCTTTGCCACGCGAGTTCAGAAGAGTGTGGAGGGAGGTGGCTCAGAGCGTCTCCTCCAGGAGCATGGTGCCCAGGACCCATGTTCAATGCCGCAAAAAGTTCAACGACCTCACTCGGGTCGTCAGGGTGAGTGGCTTTTTCTCAATACCTCTCCATCCCTCCATCTCAACCTCACTCTATGGCCAGAGGGTCTTAAAACCCCAATGCACAACACTCATCCAACACCTATGGCCCTTTCATCAAACACACACACACATTCCACACTTTGCATACAGTAAGGGATATTCACCTATGGGAGGCACATCAGGCAAGATCATGGCTGTATATTTACTCAGATGCTGTCCTTTTTCTTACAGGCCAAGCTGGCGCATAATCGGAGACAGCAGCAACGGACAGGTGGAGGGCGGCCTCAGCTGCAACCCCTCAGCGATCTTGAGGAGCACGTCCACAGGATTGTGGCAAGCCGGGTGATCGGTCCCGTCGCCACTGGAGACGCCGACCCCGTTCTGGACAGCAATGGTAAGGTCATCACCTTTTTGACCTCTGTCCTTCCACTTGTCCCTCACAACACCAGCCTTTGACACTTTCAATCCAACTTGCTAACTCGCTGCACTTATTCCTCCCTTACTGCCACCCTGTCCTCACGCTAAAGCCACTCTTGTACCTCCCTGCTTTCAGATGGTGATTCACCAGCTGAGGAGACGGGCCCTGAAGCTGCCACTGGGAGTGAAGCTGCAGCCGAGGAGGAAGAGGAAGCCGGAGCATCAGTGCCACCCTCTCCCGAGGAAGCCCATGCCTACACTGGGAACACGCCTTCCCTGGAGGGGAGCAGGGGGGAAGGGTCTGATGAGGGTGAAGCTCCAGGACCCAGCGGGCTGCAGCAACGCCATGGGGGTAGGGAAGAATGGGGGCCTTCTCCCCAGAGGGAGAGTATGCCAGAGACTCCTACTGCAATGGACGCAGAGGAGGAGCGGCTGATCGCAGAAATGAACACCCAGGCGGTGGGCATGCACACTGATCTCATGGGTGCAGTGGGAAGGGTGCCCGAATGCATTGAGTCACTGGCAAGGAGTGTGGAGCACTTCGCTGTAGCACAGGCGGATGCCACACTAACGCTTAGTGCTGCAATTCAGTCACTGACTGCCGTGATCCCATCTCTGACTGCTCTCATGCAGACTCAGATTGAAGCCACGCGAGCACTGACTGCTGCCAACCTCGATGGTTCGTTCACATGTCCCCGGGGCTCTCACCGCGTCGCAGCAGGCCAGCAATCTGTGCTCCAGCAGATTGCTCCGGATGCTGAAGTGCTGCCCCGTGGGAGCGCCAGTGTGTCGGGCGAGCTGGGAGTTGCTGTCCTCTCTCACGATGACAGCATTCCTGCTGCCAACACTGTCACTTATCCACTGCACTTGCCACCGCCTGTAGGACAGACTGCTGCCGCCCATGCAGAGTTGGTGCAGTCTGCAGCCGGGCCCTCCAGGCCCAGAACTGGTCGAGGCCGTCCTTCAGGGGCATCTGCAGTGTCAGGGTCTGACGATCAGCAGCCTTCCACCAGCCTTGCTGCAGCCACTGAGGTCCCATTACGGAGGAGCAGTAGGGTTAGAAGGGGGGAAGTGCGCAAGGGAAGGAGATCACCCTCGAAGGGCAAAAAGTAGGAGGTGTGACAAAATGATAAACTTTAAAATTTTTACTTTTTTTACTGGAAATCACATCTGTGAACTAGCCAACGACGACTTGAGTCTGGATGACTCTACGTCATGTATCGTGACATGAACCCGATATCCCTATTGAGGCCGTCCTCATGAGTGCGGAACTTGGCTATCAGTTTCTGCTCGATGATTTTGCGTTGTCGTGTGTCTCTAAGGCCGCCTTGGAGAACGCTAACCCGCAGATCCGAGGCTGAATGTCCTTGACTGCTGTAGTGTTCCCCGACTGGGAGGGAACACTCCTGCCTGGCGATTGTTGCGCGGTGTCCGTTCTTACGTTGTCTCAGTGTCTGCTTGGTCTCGCCGATATACCATGCTCTGGGGCAACCTTTCCTGCAACGTATCAGGTAGACAACGTTGGCTGAGTCACATCAGTACGTACCATGTACCTGGTGGGTAGTGTCCTCACGTTTGATGATGGTATCTGTGTTGATGATCTGGCATGTCTTGCAGAGGTTGCCGTGGCAGGGTTGTGTGGTGTCGTGGTCGCTGTTATCCTGAAAGCTGGGTAATTTGCTGCGAACGATGGTACTTCTGAGGTTAGGCGGCTGTTTGAAGGCAAGTAGTGGAGGCGTGGGGATGGCCTCAGCGAGGTGTTCATCGTCATCGATGACATGTTGAAGGCTGCGAAGAACATGGCATAGTTTCTCCGCTCCGGGGAAGTACTGGACGACGTAGGGTACCCTGTTGGTTCTGAGGAGGTCTATGCGATTTTTCGCTGTGGCCCGTCGGAACTGTCGATCGATGAGTCGAGCGTCATATCCCGTTCTTACGAGGGCGTTTTCAGCGTCCGTAGGTGTCCATCGCGTTCCTCCTCGTCTGAGTAGATCCTGTGTATTCGCAGGGCTTGTCCATAGGGGATGGCTTCTTTAACGTGGTTAGGTTGGAAGCTGGAGAAGTGGAGCATCGTGAGGTTGTCCGTGGGCTTGCGGTAGAGTGAAGTGCTGAGGTGTCCGTCTTTGATGGAGATTCGTGTGTCCAGGAATGAAACCGATTCTGAGGAGTAGTCCATGGTGAGTTTGATGGTGGGATGGAACTTGTTGATGTTATCGTGTAGTCTTTTCAGTGATTCTTCGCCATGGGTCCATAGGAAGAAAATGTCGTCGATGTATCTGGTGTACAGCGTTGGCTGGAGGTCCTGTGCAGCAAAGAAGTCTTGCTCGATCTTGTGCATGAAGATGTTGGCGTATTGGGGTGCGAATTTGGTCCCCATGGCTGTTCCGTGTGTTTGGGTAAAAAAATGGTTTTCGAAGGTGAAGACATTGTGGTCAAGGATGAAGCGGATAAGTTGTAGGATGGCGTCTGGAGATTGGCTGTTGTTGGTGTTGAGTACTGAGGCTGTCGCAGCGATGCCGTCATCGTGGGGGATACTGGTGTAGAGTGCCGAGATGTCCATCATGGCGAGGAGTGTTCCTGGTTCAACTGGTCCGTGGGTGCTGAGTTTCTGTAAGAAGTCTGTAGTGTCGCGACAGAAGCTGGGGGTTCCCTGTACGATGGGTTTCAGGATGCCCTCAACATATCCAGAGAGGTTCTCACACAGGGTTCCGTTGCCTGATACGATAGGACGTCCGGGAGTGTTGGCTTTGTGTATCTTTGGGAGGCAGTAGAAGTCTCCCACGCGGGGAATACGTGGGATGAGAGCGCGTAGGATGCTTTGAAGGTCTGGATCGAAGGTCTTGATCAGTCTATTGAGTTGGCGGGTGTGTTCTTTGGTCGGATCTGCAGGTAACTGTCTGTAGTGTTCCAGGTTGTCCAGTTGTCGGTAAGCTTCTTTGCAATAGTCCATTCTGTTCTGTATGACGATGGCTCCTCCTTTGTCCGCTGGTTTGATGACGATGTTGCGGTTGGTCTTGAGAGCGTGGATGGCGTTGCGTTGTGCTCGGGTGACATTCTGGACTGTCTTGTGAGTGCAGCTGATGAATCTGGCGTTGATGCATCTCCTGACAGCTTGAGCATACATGACAAGCTTAGGGCAGCGACCCTCCGGAGGGGTCCAATTTGACTCTTTTTTCTTCGGTTGCTGCACTGCGAGTCCCTCTGTCTGCTGTTCCGGATCATTGATTGTCTCATTGGGTTTGTTGCTGACATCTTGGGATTTGTGGAAGTATTCCCGGAGCCTCATTCTCCTGATGAATTCCTCCGTGTCTGCCGCGAGACCGATGGGGTCCATTTTGGTGGTTGGGCAGAACTTGAGCCCTAGGGCGAGAACTTCGATTTCGTCTGGTTGAAGGGTGTGGTCGGACAAGTTGACGACGGACATCCCTGTGGTTGCAACCGTGGTACCGGGGGAGGCTTGGTTGCTGCTGCTGGTGATGCCGAGTTTCTCAAGCTTCCTGTTCTTGATGCGCATGTAGGCAGCGTAGTTCCGTTGCCTCGTCTGTTTGGCGGTGTCTCGTAGCTGGTCTGCTGTGTCCTGAGCACAGGCTGAGAGCATGGACTCGATCTTGGTTTCGAGGTTGTGGCGTTTGCTGTAGAGCTGGTGTACGAGATGGTTGAGGAGTGCGCGAGAGGTACGACAGCAGAGTCTCTCAGCATAGTCTGTGTTGTATGTCGACTTGAGTGGGTTCGTGATCTGTAGTCCTTTCAGGATCTTGTCTGCTTTCTTGCATCTCTGTAGATACTTGATGTCGGTGTCGATATGCGCGATCTTCTTTGCGATTCTCTCCACTTTGAGCCGGCAGTTTGTGGTGTCGATAGTGGCCATGATGCGGAGATGCTGGTGTTGGACTGAGGTGGACAAAAGTGAGAAGTCGCACAACACCAGGTTATAGTCCAACAGTTTTATTTGAAATCACAAGCTTTCGGAGCGCTGCTCCTTCGTCGGGTGAAGTAAAGGAATACAAATCGACAAAGCATATATAGATAGAGAACAATGCATGTGAAGCGTACAATGGCAGACGACTACATTTAATCCTCCTGACTGCCTTTTGTCACACCTCGGCAGATAAACAATCAGGTCAGCCAGGAAGGCACCACATCAAAGACATAGGGGTAAAAATTCAGTTGGTTGCGCCTCCCGTTAGCGCCTTAAGAGGGCGCTAATGGGGCGCAAAGCCGCTAACGCCCGCGCGCAGCGATGTTTGCGCTGCTCGGGAACTTAACTAGACATTGTGCGGCGGCACTAAAACTTACCGCCGCGACCACCTGCGCGCGCAGATTGTGACGTCATTCCATGGTGCAACGCCCTTGTGGCGCCCCGGAGCGGAAATTGAGTGGCGCCCCCTGCCTTACCGCCTGGTGCATCCAACGACCGGAAGACTGGAACGCTATCAATCGCTGTGGGGGTGGGGGGGGCGCTATTTAAAGGGGGCCTCTTCCTGTCTTTTTCTGTGGTCGATATTTATGCACCACTCGTTCTGAGAGAGAGAGAGAGATTCGGAGAGAGAGAAAGAGAGACTTCTGCATTGACTCAACGCTTTGTGAGGTAGTTTTGCCTACTGATCCTAACTTCGCTAGTACTTTAGTTGCTGTCCTTCATTACTTTGCTTGCAAAGAGACTATGGGGGCTGCACTGATTGGGGGCGTCGTCCTGCTCCAGCTGAATCGGAGGATACAGAGACGCAGAGAGAGAGTGGCAATGATGGCCAGACGGAGGAGGGCCAACAGGCGTATGTACAGGAGAGCTTACCCTCCCAGGGTATATCGTGAACAGCTCTCCTACATTCATATGTCTGAGGAGCTGTGTTTGCGAAGGCTGCGATTCAGCAAGGAGGTGGTCACTGAGCTCTGCCACCTGCTGCAGCCAGATCTGCAGCCTCAACTGAGGTCCAGGACGTCTCTGTCGGTGGCAGTGAAGGTCACAGTGGCTCTCAACTTCTATGCTACTGGCTCATTTCAAGCTGCTGCTGGGGACCTCGCCAATATCTCCCAGTTCGCGGTGCATTGCTGCATCCGGCAGGTCACAAATGCCCTCTTTAAAAGGAGACGAGAGTTCATCTCTTTCCCCATGACCCCAGACAAGCAGCGTGACCACGCTCTGGGCTTTGCGAGGGTAGCGGGCTTCCCCATGGTGCAGGGCGCCATTGACTGCACGCATGTGGCTTTGCGTGCTCCGCATGAGAATGCCGAGGAATTCCGGAACAGAAAGGGGTTCCATTCCTTGAATGTTTAGTTGGTCTGTGACCACAGACAGCTGATACTCGCTGTCAATGCCCACTATCCTGGCAGCTGCCACGATGCTTTTATCCTGCGCCAGACTACTGTGGAAGAACTTTTCGAGGCACCGCATCAGCCAGTTGGTTGGCTTCTCGGGGACAAGGGGTACGCATTGAGCACCTGGCTGATGACACCGCTCCGTACGCCCAACACCCCTGCTAAGCTGCAGTAGAATGAGAGCCATCAAGCTACCAGGAACATGATTGAGCGCACAATCGGCGTGCTGAAGCAACGGTTCCGCTGTCTCGACCATTCTGGAGGAGCCCTGCAGTACTCGCCTGAGCGAGTATCCAACTTCGTAGTTGTGTGCTGCATGTTGCATAACATGGCAATCGTCAGGACCCAGCCAATGCCACCAGGCCTTGGAGCACCACCAGAGGAGGAGGAGGAAGAGGAGGAAGAGGACGAGGAGGATGATCATCAGCAGCACCAAGGCGGGAGGGCGGCCCACAATGGTGAAACTGCAAGGGCCGTCCGTCAACGGCTAATAGCAAGCCGCTTCTAGGGCCCCTGCTGTGGAAATGGCTTCTGCCATTGCTACCAACATTAATGAACCCAGCACGCAACCCCTAAGCCGGCCAAGGCACCAATAATTCCAACCACCAACCATGTATATTTTGAATTCAGAAACTTATTTATTTTACAAACTCTGTGTGTGTCAATTCCTCATGACAAACTCATAGAAATAAACACAAAAAAACAGTCAATAACATAACTGGTTCTCACAACCTGGAGATAATGTCCAAAACACTAAACAAAAGTTGGACCACGAACCTCGGCCTTTAATAAAAAAATTACCAGCATTTTGTCACACCTCCTACTTTTTGCCCTTCGAGGGTGATCTCCTTCCCTTGCGCACTTCCCCCCTTCTAACCCTACTGCTCCTCCGTAATGGGACCTCAGTGGCTGCAGCAAGGCTGGTGGAAGGCTGCTGCTCGTTAGACCCTGACACTGCAGATGCCCCTGAAGGACGGCCTCGACCAGTTCTGGGCCTGGAGGGCCCGGCTGCAGACTGCACCAACTCTGCATGGGCGGCAGCAGTCTGTCCTACAGGCGGTGGCATGTGCAGTGGAGAAGTGACAGTGTTGGCAGCAGGAATGCTGTCATCGTGAGAGAGGACAGCAACTCCCTGCTCGCCCGACACACTGGCACTCCCACGGGGCAGCACTTCAGCATCCGGAGCAATCTGCCGGAGAACAGATTGCTGGCCTGCTGCAGCGCGGTGACAGCCCCAGGGACATGTGAACGAACCATCGAGGTTGGCAGCAGTCTGTGCTCGCGTGGCCTCAATCTGAGTCTGCATGAGAGCAGTCAGAGATGGGATCACGGCAGCCAGTGACTGAATTGCAGCACTAAGCGTTAGTGTGGCATCCGCCTGTGCTACAGCGAAGTGCTCCACACCCCTTGCCAGTGACTCAATGCATTCGGGCACCCTTCCCACTGCACCCATGAGCTCAGTGTGCATGCCCACCGCCTGGGTGTTCATTTCTGCGATCAGCCGCTCCTCCTCTGCGTCCATTGCAGTAGGAGTGTCTGGCATACTCTCCCTCTGGGGAGAAGGCCCCCGTTCTTCCCTACCCCCATGGCGTTGCTGCAGCCCGCTGGGTCCTGGAGCTTCACCCTCATCAGACCCTTCCCCCCTGCTCCCCTCCAGGGAAGGCGTGTTCCCAGTGTGGGCATGGGCTTCCTCGGGAGAGGGTGGCACTGATGCTCCGGCTTCCTCTTCCTCCTCAGCTGCAGCATCACTCCCAGTGGCAGCTTCAGGGCCTGTCTCCTCAGCTGGTGAATCACCATCTGAAAGCAGGGAGGTACAAGAGTGGCTTTAGCGTGAGGACAGGGTGGCAGTAAGGGAGGAATAAGTGCAGCGAGTTAGCAAGTTGGATTGAAAGTGTCAAAGGCTGGTATTGTGAGGGACAAGTGGAAGGACAGAGGACAAAAAGGTGATGACCTTACCATTGCTGTCCACAACGGGGTCGGCGTCTCCAGTGGCGACGGGACCGATCACCCGGCTTGCCACAAGGTTGCAGCTGAGGCCGCCCTCCACCTGTCCGTTGCTGCTGTCTCCGATTATGTGCCAGCTTGGCCTGTAAGAAAAAGGACAGCATCTGAGTAAATATACAGCCATGGTCTTGCCTGATGTGCCTCCCATAGGTGAATAGCCCTTACTGTATGCAGCCATGGTCTTGCCTGATGTGCCTCCCATAGGTGAATAGCCCTTACTGTATGCAGCCATGGTCTTGCCTGATGTGCCTCCCATAGGTGAATAGCCCTTACTGTATGCAAAGTGTGGAATGTGTGTGTGTGTTTCATGAAAGGGCCATAGGTGTTGGATGAGTGTTGTGCATTGGGGTTTTAAGACCCTCTGGCCATAGAGTGAGTTTGAGATGGAGGGATGGAGAGGTATTGAGAAAAAGCCACTCACCCTGACGACCCGAGTGAGGTCGTTGAACTTTTTGCGGCATTGAGTATGGGTCCTCGGCACCATGCTCCTGGAGGAGACGCTCTGAGCCACCTCCCTCCACACTCTTCTGAACTCGCGTGGCAAAGGCCTCCTGCCACTCTCAGGGAACAGCATACATCGTCTGCGCTACACTGCGTCAACCAGAGCATCCAAGGCCCGCTCGGTGAAGCGATGAGCTCGTTCTCTCACCCTCTCCATCCTTGGCAGCAAAATGGATTCACAGGTCTCTCCAGGCTGAGATTCAAGGCTGCAATGAGCAGGGTGTGGCTGGGGAGCAAGCTGGCCCCCCCCGCTTTAAGAAGTGGCCGGCGCCAGTGTGTCTGTGTTCCCTCGCTAACTGGCAGCAGCTGCGCTGCGCTCGCGCGCTGAGTTAGCGCCTCACTGCTCGGCCTTTGCGCCTTAAGACAGGTGTGCAGCGCCTGATTTAGCGCTCCACTCACCTCCCGGGGCGGTAAAAGTGAAGTTTCCAGTCAGTGCCGATAATTAGCGCCAGGCGCTAATATTTGCGTCCAGACGATATTTGCGCCCCAAATGGGGCGCGACCTAATTTTTCCCCCATAGACTCTTACCCGCAGATCCGAGGCTGAATGTCCTTGACTGCTGAAGTGTTCCCCGACTGGGAGGGAACCCTCCTGCCTAGCAATTGTTGCGCGGTGTCCGTTCATACGTTGTCTCAGTGTTTGTATGGTCTCGCTGATATACCATGCTCTGGGGCATCCTTTCCTGCAACGTATCAGGTAGACAACGTTGGCCGAGTCACATGAGTATGTACCATGTAACTGGTGGGTAGTAGCCTCGGATCTGCGGGTAAGCGTTCTCCAAGGCGGCCTTAGAGAGGCACGACAACGCAAAATCATCGAGCAGAAACTAATAGCCAAGTTCCGCACTCATGAGGACGGCCTCAACCGGGATCTAGGGTTCATGTCACGCTACATGACGTAGAGTCATCCAGACTCAAGTCGTCGTTGGCTTGTTCACAGATGTGATTTCCAGTAAAAAAAGTAAAAATTTTAAAGTTTATCATTTTCCATACAGACTGCAGCTTTTGACACATTAGACCCCCCGTAAGCCCACCTCATTGTCTCAGTTGTATCTTGCTATGTCTTTGATGTGGTGCCTTCCTGGCTGACCTGATTGTTTATCTGCCGAGTGTGACAAAAGGCAGTCAGGAGGATTAAATGTAGTCGTCTGCCATTGTACGCTTCACATGCATTGTTCTCTGTCTATATATGCTTTGTCGATTCGTATTCCTTTACTTCACCCGACGAAGGAGCAGCGCTCCGAAAGCTTGTGATTTCAAATAAAACTGTTGGACTATAACCTGGTGTTGTGCGACTTCTCACTTTCGAACAAAGGAAGCTTTACCTCCTCTGCTGCGTCTCATGCAGTAACTTGTTAGAAACTAACGATCTCTGAATGCCTCTGTCTGGAATTTATTTTTTTATTAATTCATGAGAAGTGGGCGTCGCTGACAAGGCCAGCATTTATTGGCCATTCCTAATTGCCCTTGAGAAGGTCAGACGTGCTATCTGTCAAGACTTCTTCAAAGAAGAAATGTCAGCGTTGGACAGCTCTGTGAAGCTGTCAACCACTGACATTCTCTGTAGTTTGATGAGGCCTTGTGTTCTGGACTCATCAAATCTTTCAACTTTGTCGACTTCACTCCCGGTCCTCACTCCCAGTCCTCGCTCCCGGTCCTCACTCCCGCTCCTCACTCCCGGTCCTCACTCCCGCTCCTCACTCCCGGTCCTCACTCCCGGTCCTCACTCCCGGTCCTCAATCCCGGTCCTCACTCCCGCTCCTCGCTCCCAGTCCTCGCTCCCGGTCCTCGCTCCCACTCCTCACTCCCGGTCCTCACTCCCGATCCTCACTCCATGTCCTCACTCCCGGTCCTCACTCCCGGTCCTCACTCCCGATCCACGCTCCCAGTCCTCGCTCCCGGTCCTCGCTCCCGGTCCTCGCTCCCGCTCCTCGCTCCCGGTCCTCACTCCCGGTCCTCACTCCTGGTCCTCGCTCCTGCTCCTCGCTCCTGGTCCTCACTCCTGCTCCTCACTCCTGCTCCTCACTCCTGGTCCTCGCTCCCGCTCCACACTCCTGCTCCTCACTCCTGGTCCTCGCTCCCGCTCCACACTCCTGCTCCTCACTCCTGGTCCTCACTCCTGCTCCTCGCTCCTGCTCCTCGCTCCTGCTCCTCGCTCCTGCTCCTCACTCCCGGTCCTCGCTCCTCGCTCCTGCTCCTCACTCCCGGTCCTCGCTCCTGCTCCTCACTCCCGGTCCTCGCTCCTCGCTCCTCGCTCCTGCTCCTCACTCCTGCTCCTCGCTCCTGCTCCTCGCTCCTGCTCCTCGCTCCTGGTCCTCACTCCTGCTCCTCACTCCTGCTCCTCGCTCCCGGTCCTCGCTCCCGCTCCTCGCTCCTGCTCCTCGCTCCCGCTCCTCGCTCCTGCTCCTCACTCCCGGTCCTCACTCCCGATCCACGCTCCCAGTCCTCGCTCCCGGTCCTCGCTCCCGGTCCTCGCTCCCGCTCCTCGCTCCCGGTCCTCACTCCCGGTCCTCACTCCTGGTCCTCGCTCCTGCTCCTCGCTCCTGGTCCTCACTCCTGCTCCTCACTCCTGCTCCTCACTCCTGGTCCTCGCTCCCGCTCCACACTCCTGCTCCTCACTCCTGGTCCTCGCTCCCGCTCCACACTCCTGCTCCTCACTCCTGGTCCTCACTCCTGCTCCTCGCTCCTGGTCCTCACTCCTGCTCCTCACTCCTGCTCCTCACTCCTGGTCCTCGCTCCCGCTCCACACTCCTGCTCCTCACTCCTGGTCCTCGCTCCCGCTCCACACTCCTGCTCCTCACTCCTGGTCCTCGCTCCCGCTCCACACTCCTGCTCCTCACTCCTGCTCCTCGCTCCTGCTCCTCGCTCCTGCTCCTCGCTCCCGGTCCTCGCTCCCGCTCCTCGCTCCTGCTCCTCGCTCCCGCTCCTCGCTCCTGCTCCTCGCTCCTGGTCCTCGCTCCTGCTCCTCGCTCCTGCTCCTCGCTCCTGCTCCTCGCTCCTGCTCCTCGCTCCTGGTCCTCGCTCCAGGTCCTCGCTCCCGGTCCTCGCTCCCGCTCCTCGCTCCTGGTCCTCGCTCCTGGTCCTCGCTCCTGCTCCTCGCTCCTGCTCCTCGCTCCTGCTCCTCGCTCCTGCTCCTCGCTCCTGGTCCTCGCTCCTGCTCCTCGCTCCTGGTCCTCGCTCCTGGTCCTCGCTCCTGGTCCGCGCTCCTGCTCCTCGCTCCCGCTCCTCGCTCCTGGTCCTCGCTCCTGCTCCTCGCTCCCGCTCCTCGCTCCTGCTCCTCGCTCCTGGTCCTCATGCCTTGCCCACGAGCAGTGCTCTGAAAAGCACTTACCTGCTGGAACCGGCTGCTCCCATCTCCATTACGCTGCCGGGTTTCCCGATCCCTGTGAAACCCGGCCAGCGTTAAATTGAAATCAGGATCCCGCCTGCACTGTGGGAGGCTGATTTAAATATTATAGTGAGGTGTCCCGCCTCTCGAGAGCGGGACACAGACACGCCCCGCAAGGTCGGAACAATAGCACCAAGCGAGTTCGCCCTGGATTGGGGTCACGTTAAACGATTGAAATATTTGACCCCCGACCCTCTGCCGCCCGTTGTGCGAGGTTAATATCGACCCCAACGCCTTTCCTTTCCGCACTGAAGGTTGGAACTCAGATTCTTACTGACTTTGGGGAATTGAAGTCAAGGGTTAATGTCGGTGCCGTCTCCTGCTCTCGCCCTGAACTAGAACATTTCATTCACTATGCTTCCAATTTCCACCCTTCCCTCACCTTCACATGGTCCATCTCCGACACTTCCCTTCCCTTCCTCGACTTCTCCATCTCCATCTCTGGGGATAGGTTATTGACTAACATTCACTACAAGTCCACCGACTCCCACAGCTACCTGGACTACACTTCCTCCCACCCCGCCTCCTGTAAGGACTCTATTCCATTCTCCCAGTTTCTCCGTATCCGCCGCATCTGCTCTGATGATGCCACCTTCCATACCAGTGCTTCCGACATGTCTTCCTTTTTCCTCAACCGAGGATTCCCCTCTACCGTGGTTGACACGGCCCTCGACCGTGTCCGTTCTATCTCCCGCACATCTGCCCTCACCCCTGCCCCTCCCTCCCGGAACCACGATAGGGTTCCCCTTGTCCTCACCTTTCACCCCACCAGCCTCCACATTCAACGGATCATCCTCCGCCATTTCCGCCACCTCCAGCGTGATCCCACCACCAAACACATCTTCCCCTCACCTCCCCTTTCAGCATTCCGTAGGGACCGCTCCCTCCGCGACACCCTCGTCCACTCCTCTACCACCCCCAGCACCCCTTCCCCTTCGCCCGGCACCTTCCCGTGCACGCGCAGGAGATGCAACACATGCCCTTATACCTCCCCTCTTCCCACTGTCCAGGGCCCCAAACACCCCTTCCAGGTGAAACAGCGATTTACTTGTACTTCCTGCAATTTAGTATACTGTATTCGCTGCTCACGATGTGGACTCCTCTACATTGGGGAGACCAAAAGCAGATTGGGTGACCGCTTTGCGGAACACCACCGTTCAGTCCGTAAGGGGGACCCCGAGCTCCCGGTGGCCTGTCACTTTAATTCACCGCTTCACTCCCACTCTGACCTCACCGTCCTCGGCCTATTACACTGTTCCACGGAAGCTCAGCGTAAGCTCGAGGAACAGCACCTCATCTTTCGTTTCGGCATGCTACAGCCCTCTGGACTCAACATCGAGTTCAACAATTTTAGATCATAACCTCAGCTCCAATCACATTTATATTTTATTTTATCCACCCTTTTATTTGTCCCCCCCCACCTTTTTTTTCCTCCTAGAAGCTGGCAGCTGTCCTTCATTCTGCCAGTGGATTTCACACTTCATTCAGCCTTAATCTGTCACATTAACACCACCTCTAGCCTTGCATATCTCTTAATGTCTCTTAATGTCTCTTCATCTCCCCCTTTGTTCCTTTATCCCCTCCCCCTTTTCCCAGCTTTACCCTGGCCTTAAATCTATTTGATTTCCGGCTCTTCCCAGTTCTGATGAAAGGTCATCGACCTGAAACGTTAACTCTCTTTCTCTCTCCACGGATGCTGCCTGGCCTGCTGAGTTTTTCCAGCGTTTTCTGTTGTTATTTCGGATTTCCAGCATCCGCAGTATTTTGCTATCGTAAGGGTTAATGTCTGTCTGGGCTGAACGAGCGTGGAGCTTGTACGGGCTGGAGCGAGTCAAGACGTGTCCTGTGTACAACTTGCTATATGCAAATATATTTCATGCAGAGACTTGAATAGTTCAAATTGATTTAACAAAGAAAAAGACAGACTTGCATTTTTACAGCATGTTTCACAAGCTCAGGACGTCCCAAATCACTTTCCAGCCAATGAAGTACTTTTTGAAGGGTAGTCACTGTTGTAATATAGGAAATGCAGCAGCCAATTTGCGCACAGCAAGCTCCCACAGACAGCAATGTGATAATGACCAGGTAATCTGTTTTTGCAAAGCTGATTGAGCGATAAATATTGGCCTGGACAATATATTAACAACTGTTCTGATTACTGAATACTCTCAGCTTCTTCCCTGGTCCCTTATCGATAACTTTAATAAGTGAGTTATTTTTTGCAACTCCTGCTTGGTTTCACTTCCTCACTGCCTCAGACTGCTCCTTATCTTGACGCTCCTTACCTCGAACAAAGGAAGCTTTACCTCCTGTGCTGTGACTCATGCAGTAACTTGTTAGAAACTATCGATCTCTGAATGCCTCTGTCTGGAATTTATTTTTTTATTAATTCATGAGAAGTGGGCGTCGCTGACAAGGCCAGCATTTATTGGCCATTCCTAATTGCCCTTGAGAAGGTCAGACGTGCTATCTGTCAAAACTTCTTGAAAGAAGAAATGTCAGCGTTGGACAGCTCTGTGAAGCTGTCAACCACCGACATTCTCTGTAGTTTGATGAGGCCTTGTGTTCAGGACTCATCAAACCTTTCAACTTTGTCGATTTCAGATGGCTGTTGGTTCGGAGGATCCAACAGCCAGTCTGTGAAATCGACAAGGAGGATGTCGGGTCTCCCGATCCAGCGTGGATGAAGGCTGTAGGAAGAAACCAAGGTAAGTGAACATTTTTTGACACTTATCACTCACCTCACATACTTACCACTCCACACTTGCACCTGTCACTCACCTCTATATTTTACTTCCAGGTGCCTCCGACCGCCGCAGACCTCCTTCACGTCTCCGCCAACCCGACGGGGTTCTCCGAGGTCGGGAAGCCTTCACCTGTGAAGGTAAAATGGCACTAATCCTTTTTTCTGCCTGTTAACTACCTGTTAACAGGCAGTTAAAAGAATGTAATGCCTTTCCCGCCTCCAGGAGATGGGACCCGAAGCAGCACATCTTCCCGCCTCCTGGCAAAAGGGCACGGCGACGGGATGGGGGCGGGTTTGTCATCCGCCCCCACTTTCTGCTACTTTACCAGCTGTCCTGCCTCCATGCCCGCCTCCTCGGGGCTGAGAAAATCCAGCTCTAAGCCTCTATTTATAGAGCCCAGAATCCCATGTGCTTTATTATCTGCTTTGTCAACCTGTCCTGCCACCTTTAAAGATTTGTGCATGAGCACCCTCAGGTCTCTCTGTTCTTGCACCCCCTTTAAAATTGTACTAATTAGTTTGTATTGTCTCGCCTCATTCTTTCTACTGAAATGTATCACCTCACACATTTCTGCGTAAAATTTCATCTGCCACATGTCCGCCTATTCCACCAGCCTGTCTGTGTCCTCTTGAAGTCTATTACAATCCTCCTCACTCTTTACTACACTTCCAAGTTTTGTGTCATCTGCAGATTTTGAAATTGTGCCCCGTACGGGGAGCGGGCAGGAAATTGGACATGAGGCTGAGTTCGGATCGGTCACAGCCCTGTGGGTGGCGGAGCGGGCCCAGGGGCTGGGTGGCCGGGTCCTGCTCCTACTTCTTGTGTTCTTTAGATATGAGGTTCGGATCAGATCAGCCATGATCTTATTGAATGGCGGAGCAGGCTCAAGGGGCCGATTGGCCTACTCCTGCTCCTATTTCTTATGTTCTTATGTTCTTATACCCTAGAGGAATGGTGCAAGGGGGAGGGATTCAAATTCCTGGGACACTGGAACCGGTTCTGGGGGAGGTGGGACCAGTACAAACTGGACGGTTTGCACCTGGGCAGGGCCAGGGCCGATGTCCGAGGGGGAGTGTTTGCTAGTGCTCTGGGGGAGGGTTTAAACTAAAATGGCAGGGGGTTGGGAACCTGAGCAGGGAGACAGAGGAAAGGGAAACAAGGATAAAAGCAAAAGATAGCAAGGAGTAAAACAAAAGTGGCAGTCAGAGAAATCAACGGTTTAAATCAAACATGGCCAAAGTAAATAATAATTCTAATAGGTCTAAGAGCGTTAAAAAAACAAGCCTGAAGGCTTTGTGTCTTAATGCGAGGAGCATTAGGAATAAGGTGGATGAATTAGCTGCGCAAATAGAGGTAAACGAATATGATTTGATTGGGATTACGGAAACATGGCTCCAGGGTGGCCAAGGCTGGGAACTCAACATACAGGGGTATTCAATATTCAGGAAAGATAGGCAAAAAGGAAAGGGAGGTGGGGTAGCATTGCTGGTTAAAGAGGGGATTAACACAAGTGTAAGGAAGGATATTAGCTCTGATGATGTGGAATCTGTATGGGTAGAACTGAGAAATACCAAGGGGCAGAAAACGTTAGTGAGAGTGGTATATAGACCTCCAAACAGTAATGCGGAGGTTGGGGATGGCAATAAAAGGGAAATTAGAGAAGCATGCAACAAGGGCACAGCGGTCACCATGGGTGACTTTAATCTACATATAGATTGGGCTAACCAAATTAGTAACAATACTGTGGAGGAGGAATTCCTGGAGTGTTTACGGGATGGTTTCCTGGAACAATATGTCGAGGAACCAACTAGAGATCAGGCTATCTTAGACTGGGTATTATGTAATGAGAAAGGATTAATTCGCAATCTTGTTGTACGAGGCCCCTTGGGTTGGAGTGATCATAATATGATAGAATTCTTCATTAAGATGGAGAGTGAAGTAGTTGACTCAAAGACTAGGGTCCTGAATTTAAATAAAGGAAACTACGATGGTATGAGGTGCGAGTTGGGTAGGATTGATTGGGGAATGTCACTCAAAGGGTTGACGGTGGATAGGCAATGGCAAACATTCAAAGACCGCATGGATGAACTACAGAATTTGTTCATCCCAGTTTGGCATAAGAATAAAACAAAAAAGGTGACTCAACCGTAGCTAACAAGGGAAATTAGGGATAGCATAACATCCAAGGAGAGGACATATAAATTGGCCAGAGAAAGCAGTAAACCTGAGGATTGGGAGCAGTTTAGAATTCAACAAAGGAGGACAAAGGGATTAATTAAGAAGGGGAAAATAGAATATGAGAGGAAGCTTGCAGGGAACATAAAAACTGACTGTAAAAGCTTTTATAGATATGTGAAGAGAAAAAGATTGGTGAAGTCAAGCGTAGGTCCATTGCAGTCAGAATCAGGGGAACTTATAATGGGGAACAAAGAAATGGCAGACCAATTAAATACATATTTTGGTTCTGTCTTCACAAAGGAGGACACAAATAACCTCCCAGAGATGTCGGGGAACATAGGGTCTGATGAAAGGGAGGAACTGAAAGAAATCAGTATTTGTAGGGAAATGGTGTTAGGGAAATTGATGGGATTGAAGGCCGATAAATCCCCAGGGCCTGATAATCTACATCCTAGGGTACTTAAGGAAGTGGCCCTAGAAATAGTAGATGCATTGCTGATCATCTTCCAACATTCGATGGAATCTGGAACAATACCCATGGATTGGAGGGTAGCTAATGTTACCCCACTATTCAAAAAAGGTGGTAGAGAGAAAATGGGGAATTACAGACCGGTAAGCCTGACGTCAGTAGTGGGGAAAAATGCTAGAGTCCATTATAAAAGATGTAATAGCAGAGCACTTGGAAAACAGTGACAGGATTGGACAAAGTCAACATGGATTTACAAAAGGGAAATCGTGCTTGACTAATCTACTGGAATTTTTTGAGGATGTAACTGGTAAAATAGATAAGGGAGAACCAGTGGATGTGGTGTATTTGGACTTTCAAAAGGCTTTCGATAAGATCCCGCATAAGAGATTAGCGTGTAAAGTTAAGGCACATGGGATTGGGGGCAAGGTATTGAATTGGATAGAGAACTGGTTGGCAGACAGAAAGCAAAGAGTTGGAATAAATGGGTCTTTTTCCGAGTGACAGGCAGTGACTAGTGGGGTACCGCAGGGATCGGTCCTTGGACCCCAGCTATTCACAATATATATTAATGATCTAGACGTTGGAACTAGATGTAATATCTCCAAGTTTGCAGACGACACAAAGCTGGGTGGGCGTGTGTGCTGCGAGGAGGATGCCGAGAAACTCCAGGATGATTTGGACAGGTTGGGTGATTAGGCAGAAGCATGACAGATGCAATATAACGTGGATAAATGCGAGGTTATCCACTTTGGTGTCAAAAACAGGAAGACATATTATTATCTGAATGGCAATAGATTGGGAGAAGGGGAAGTGTAACAAGACCTGAGTGTCCTTGTGCACCAGTCGCTGAAGGTAAGCATGTAGGTGCAGCAGGAGGTTAAGAAGGTAAATGGTATGTTGGCCTTCATAGCGAGAGGGTTTGAGTACAGGAACAAGGATGCCTTGCTGCAGTTGTACAGGGCCTTGGTGAGACCACATCTTGAGTACTGTGTGCAATTTTGGTCGCCTTATCTGAGGAAGGATGTTCTGCCATGGAAGGAGTTCAGCGAAGATTCACAAGGCTGATACCTGGGATGGCAGGAATGACGTATGAGGAGAGATTGGGTCGATTAGGCTTATACTCGCTGGAGTTTAGAAGAATGAGAGGGGATCTCATTGATACTTATAAAATTCTAACAGGACCAGACAGACAAGATGCAGGAAGGATGTTCCCGATGGTCGAGGAGTCCAGAACCAGGGGTCACAGTCTAAGGATAAGGGGTAAGCCACTTAGGACAGAAATGAGGAGGAATTTCTTCACCCAGAGGGTGGTGAACCTGTGGAATTCTCTACCACAGAAGGCAGTAGAGGCCAATTCATTAAATATATTCAAGAAGGAGTTGGATATATTTCTTAAGGCTAAAGGGATCAAGGGATATGGGGAGAAAGCAGGGACAGGGTTCTGAATTTGGATGATCAGCCATGATCGCATTGAATGGCGGAGCAGGCTAGAGGGGCTGAATGGCCTACTCCTGCTCCTATCTTCTATGTTTCTACCCCCAAGTCCAAGTCATTAATATATATCAAGAAAAGCAGGAGTCCGAGTACCAGCCCCTGCGGAACACCACTGTATACTTCCCTCCAGTCCGATAAACAACCGTTCACCACTTCTCTCTGTTTTCTAACCCTTAGACAACTTTGTATCAATGCTGCTACTGCCCCTTTTATCCCATGGGCTTCAATTTTGCTAACAAGCCTAGTGTGTGGCACTTTATGAAACATCTTTTGAAAGTCCATATACACAACATCAACTGCACTGCCCTCATCCACCCTTTCTCTTACCTCATTAGAAAACCACATTTCCAAGTCAGGATGGTGAGTGACTTGGAGGGGAACTTGCAGGTGATGGTGTTCTTGTAATCTTTTAATTAGGGTTTATGTCTAAAACTAACCATTGTTTTGCTGCATCAATATTAATAAAATAAAGCAAGCCTGTCTTATGACTACATTTTCATTCATCGCACAGAGACTCACTTAACAGGCTAAAGCTAAAAGTTAATATTACTACAAAGTAAAGATGTCAAGGCAGCCTAATTAACCCTTCCTTACAATACTGTTCCAATGGTTCTATTGGGAGAGGAGCAGGGAGTCAATAAGATCATGGCTGATCATTGACCTCAACTCCACCTTCCCGCACTTTCCCCATATCCCTTTGATTCCCTAGAGTCCAAAAATCTATCGATCTCAGCCTTGAATATACTCAACGACTGAGCCTCCACAGCCCTCTGGGGTAGAGAATTCCAAAGATTCACCACCCTCTGAGTGAAGACATTTCTCCTCATCTCAGTCCTAAATGGCCGACCCCTTATCCTGAGACTGTGACCCCTGGTTCTAAACTCCCCAGCCAGGGGAAACAGCCTCTCAGCATCTATCCTGTCAAGCCCCTTGTCTGTGGCACCTTGTGGATTTGCCTTTAAAACAACAGTGACTGCACTTCAAAATTGGTCATTGGCTGTGAAGTGCTTTGAGCGTCCGGAGGGTGTGATCAGGTGCTTTCTAAATGCGAGTTCTCGCTCGATGTAAGATAGTGAGAGTCAGCAGAGGATGCAAAGGACATCACCATCCTCAGCCCACCTCCGCACATCTGCAGCCCCACCAGCGGTGCCGCAACCTTCTCTCAAACACTCAGGCCACTCGAGTCCTCTGACTGGGACCAGCTAACTCCGCACAGATCCCAATTAGAGCCTGGGACTGTGTTCTAGCCTGTAGCTCGGTTACCAGTGGGTTCACTGATTCATGGAAGATGTCCGAATGGTGGGTGGGAGGGGAGCGGTGAAGGAGGGAGGGCGGAAGGAGGGAGGGGGAATGAGGGAGGGGAA
>JASTWF010000564.1:100780-108280 GCA_030390025.1 Squalus acanthias
CTCAGGGACCGAGGGAGAGGACTCAGGGACCGAGGGCTCAGGGACCGAGGGAGAGGACTCAGGGACCGAGGGAGAGGACTCAGGGACCGAGGGAGAGGACTCAGGGACCGAGGGAGTGGCGCGGTAGGTAGGTACGCGCGCGATCCTTGCACCCGCGGGAAGCCAGGGAGCCGAATTTCTGGCCCATTATGATTTTCTAAGTGCCCTGTTACCACTTCCTTAATAATGGATTCCAGCATTTTCCTGACAACAGATTAGGGACCAAAAAGATCTTCTTGTGGAGGCAGAGGGCATGGCTGAGGTACTAAATGAGTAGTTTGCATCTGTCTTCACTGTTGAAGAGGATGCTGCCAATGTAGCTGTAAATTAGGAGGCAGTAGCGACATTGGATAGGACAAAAATAGATCAAGAGAAGCTAGTTATAAGTTTAGCAGCACTCAAAGTAGTAAAGCATTGGGGATGCATCCTGGGTTGCTGAGGCCAGTAAGGGTGGAAATTGCAAGCTCTGACCACAATCTTCCGATCCTCCTTGGCTATGGGAGCAGTGACAGAGGACTGGAGGACTGGAAATGTTACACCTCTGCTTAAAGAAGGGGAGAGGGATAAACCCAGCAACGACAGGCCAGTCAGCCTAACGTCGGTGATGGAGAAACTTTAGCGACATTAATCCGGGACAAAATTAATTGGCATTTGGAAAAATATGGGCCAGTAAATGAAAGCCAGCACAGATTTGATAAACGCAAATCGCGTTTGAGGAACTTGATTGAGTTCTTTCATGAAGTAACGGAGAGAGTTGATGAGGGTAGTGCGGTTGATGTTGTGTATATGGACTTTCAAAAGGCGTTTGATAAAGTGCCACATAATTAAGGCCCATGGGATTAAAGGGGCAGTGGCTGTGTGGATATGAAACTGGCTAAGAGACAGAAAGCAGAGAGTAGTGGTGAACAGTTATTTTACAGACTGGAGGGAAGTAAACAGTGGTGTTTTTTAAAATTAGTTTATGGGATGTGGGCGTCGCTGGCAAGGCCAGCATTTATTGCCCATCCCTAGTTGCCCTCGAGAAGGTGGTGGTGAGCCGCCTTCTTGATCTGCTGCAGTCCGTGTGGTGAAGGTTCTCCCACAGTGCTGTTAGGGAGGGAGTTCCATGATTTTGATCCAGCAACGATGAAGGAACGGCGATATACTTCCAAGTCAGGATGGTGTGTGACTTGGAGGGGAACTTGGAGGTGGTGGCGTTCCCATGCGCCTGTTGTCTTGTCCTTCTAGGTGGAAGAGGTCGCGGGTTTGGGAGGTGCTGCCGAAGAAGCCTTGGCGAGTTGCTGCAGTGCATCTTGTAGATGGCACACACTGCAGCCACGGTACGCCGGTGGTGGAGGGAGTGAATGTTTAAGGTGGTGGATGGGGTGCCAATCAAGTGGGCTGCTTTGTCCTGGATGGTGTCGAGCTTCTTGAGTGTTGTTGGAGCTGCATTCATCCAGGCAAGTGGAGAGTATTCCTCTACACTCCTGACTTGTGCCTTGTAGATGGTGGAAAGGCTTTGGGGAGTCAGGAGGTGAGACACTCGCCGCAGAATACCCAGCCTCTGACCTGCTCTTGTTGCCACAGTATTTATGTGGCTGGTCCAGTTAAGTTTCTGGTTAATGGTGACCCCCAGGATGTTGATAGTGGGGGATTCAGCGATGTTAATGCCATTGAATGTCAAGGGGCGGTGGTTAGACTCTCTCTTGTTGGAGATTGTCATTGCCTGGCACTTCTGTGGCGCGAATGTTACCTGCCACTTATCAGCCCAAGCCTAAACGTTGTCCAGGTCTTGTTGCATGCGGGCATGAACTACTTCATTATCTGTGGAGTTGTGAATGGCGCTGAACACTGTGCAGTCATCAGCGAACATCCCCACTTCTGACCTTATGTTGGAGGGAAGGTCATTGATGAAGCAGCTGAAGATGGTTGGGCCTAGGACACTGCCCTGAGGAACTCCTGCAGCGATTTCCTGGGGCTGTGATGATTGACCTTCAACCACCACAACCATCTTCCTTTGTGCTAGGTATGACTCCAGCCAGTGGAGAGTTTTCCCCCCGATTCCCATTGACTTCAGTTTTACTAGGGCTCCTTGATGCCAGACTCGGTCAAATGCTGCCTTGATGTCAAGGGCAGTCATTCTCACCTCACCTCTGGAATTCAGCTCCTTTGTCCATGTTTGGACCAAGGCTGTAATGAGGTCGGGAACCGAGTGGTCTTAGCGGAACCCAAACTGGGCATCAGTGAGCAGGTTAATGGTGAGTAAGTGCCACTTGATAGCACTGTCAATGACACCTTCCATCACTTTGCTGATGATTGAGAGTAGACTGATGTTGCGGTAATTGGCTGGATTGGATTTGTCCTGCTTTTTGTGGACAGGACGTACCTGGGCAGTTTTCCACATTGTCGGATAGATGCCAGTGTTGTAGCTGTACTGGAACAGCTTGGCTAGAGGCGCAGCTAGTTCTGGAGCACAAGACTTCAGCACGATAGCCGGGATGTTGTCAGGGCCCATAGCCTTTGCTGTATCGAGTGCGCTCAGCCGTTTCTTGATATCACGTGGAGTGAATCGAATTGGCTGAAGACTGGCTTCTGTGATGGTGGGGACCTCAGGAGGAGGCCGATATGGATCATCCACTTGGCACTTCTGGCTGAAGATGGTTGCAAACGCTTCAGCCTTGTCTTTTGCACTCACATGCTGGGCTCCACCATCATTGAGGATGGGGATATTCTTGGAGCCTCCTCCTCCCGCTAGTTGTTTAATGGTCCACCACCATTCACGACTGGATGTGGCAGGACTGCAGAGCTTTGATCTGATCCGTTGATTGTGGGATCGCTTAGCCCTGTCTATAGCATGCTGCTTCAGCTTTTTAGCATGCATGTAGTCCTGTGTTGCAGCTTCCCCAGGTTGGCACCTCATTTTTAGGTACGCCTGGTGCTGCTCCTGGCATGCTCTTCGGCACTCCTTACTGAACCAGTGTTGGTCCCCTGGCTTGGCGGTAATGGTAGAGTGAGGGATATGCCGGGCCATGAGGTTACAGATTGTAGTGGAATACAATTCTGTTGCTGCTGATGGCCCACAGCGCCTCATGGATGCCCAGTATTGAGCTGCTAGATCTGTTCTGAATCTATCCCATTTAGCACGGTGGTAGTGCCACACAACACGATGGAGGGTGTCCTCAGTGTGAAGACGGGACTTCGTCTCCACAATGACTGTGCGGTGGTCACTGCTACCAATGCTGTCATGGACAGATGCATCTGCGACAGGTAGATTGGTGAGGATGAGGTCAAGTAGGTTTTTCCCTCGTGTTGGTTCTCTCACAACCTGTGTTCCTCAGGGGTCGGTTGGGACCACTGCTCTTTTTGATATATATTAATGATCTGGACTTGGGTATACAGGATATAATTTAAAAGTTTACAGATGATACGAAACTCGGAAATGTAGTAAACAATGAGACAGATAGTAACAGACTTCAGGAGGAGATAGACAGACTGGTGAAATGGGCAGACACATTGCAGATGTAATTTAGCACAGAGAAGTGTGAAGTGATACATTTTAGTTGGAAGAATGCGGAGAGGCAATATAAACTAAATGATACAGTTTTAAAGGGGGTGCAGGAACAGAGAGACCTGGGGGTGTAAATACACAATCTGTGAAGATGGTAGGACAAGTTGAGAAGGCTGTTAAAAAAGCATATGGGATCCTTGGCTTTATTAATAGAGGCATAGAGTATAAAAACAAGGAAGTCATGCTAAACCTTTATTAAAAAAAAACACTAGTTGGGCCTCAGCTAGAGTATATTGTTCAATTCTGGGCACCACAGTTTAGCAATGATGTCAAGATCTTGGAGAGGGTGCAGAGGAGATTTACTAGAATGGTCCGGGGGATGAAAGACTTCACTTATGTGGAGAGACTAGAGAAACTGGTGTTGTTCTTAGAACAGAGAAGGTTAGTCAGAGATTTGATAGAGGTGTTCAATGTTGAAGGCTTTTGATGGAGTAAATAAGGAGAAACTGTTTCCAGTGGCAGGAGCGTCAGTAACCAGAGGTCACAGATTGAAGGTAATTGGCAAAAGAACCAGAGGTGACAGGAGGAAAAACATGTTTTACGCAGCGAGTTGTTGTGATCTGGAATGTTCTGCCTGAAAGGGCGGTGGAAGCAGATTCAATAATAACTTTCAAAGGGGAATTGGATAAATACTTGAAACAGAAAAATTTGCAGGGCTATGAGGAAAGAGCGGGGTAGTGGGACTAATTGGAGAGCTCGTTCAAAGAGCCGGCACAGGCACGATGGGCCGAATAGCCTCCTTCTGTGCTGTCTGATTCTCTGATTCTATGAAGTCAGCACAGCAAGGCTGAAAGGTGGTCTTTGTGTTGTACAAGGCTGACCACTGGCCTGTTCTGATGTGAACCCTCTCTCTACAATAACAGAACAACTATTAACGTTTGAACCATTCCAGCTGTGCGAATTCTCATTGCAGGAAACATCAGCATGTCGGACAAGCAGTGTCACGTGACCGAGCTCCGCAGCCAAAAGCAAGTGTCCGATTGCTTTGATGTGATGGTGCAGTCCCAGGTCAAGTGGGAGAAGTTTCTGGTGCCAGCACCCACATCTGTTGCTATTATGGGTGGACTGGTGCATCTGGCTACGAAGATGAAGGGCTTCAAACTAAACCAAGGCAGTGCAGGCAAGAAATCCCCGTTTAAACATCCTGACTCATTCCAGAAGTGCCTGATGGAGGTTTGCAACCAAACCGTAAACTCGTTACAACAGACCCGTACTAATCTGAACAAAATCCGGATGTATTGTGAGGACCTTCGTGTCCATGTGAAGAACGTGGGTGAAGGGTCGTCTCTGAACAAAGACCTTCCCAAGCAGCTGCAGAGCATTCAGGTTTGTGCAGATAAATCCAAAACATGTGCCGAATCTGTGGAAAAGGAGCTCTCCAATCTCAGTGAGCTACTGAGTGAGCTGCTGGAGACCTGTGCAGCTTCCCAGAGTATCAGCCAGGATAAGCTGGGGGAAGTAAGGAAAGTCCTGTCAGAAACAAAACAAAAGAATGAGTTAGTCGAGGAAGAGAAGAGCAAGTTACAGAAGGACTGGATCGAAGCTTCCCAAAAACGTGAGGAACTCATCAGTGAATACGACAATGTAAAGGCGAGTGCTCTCATTGATCAGTTCTGTTTGGAAGGACTGAAACAGATGAAGGAGCTTCTCCCAAAGATTGTTGATCTTTTGAGCAATGTGACCAGCCCAGTGCTTCTCGTGGTGGAGCTGGGGAAAGGGTTGATGTTTCTCATGCAGCTGGTGTCTGAGCTGAATGGCAAAGAATCCTCTGACTCAAACTCTGAAGTCAGCCGTTTCCTCAGCAAGGTTAGAGAGGAGGCCTCACTGAAGATCAAGGAAGTCCAATCCCAGTTGGAGGAGTCGCAAAATAACTACAATAAATGTCACCAAAATATGAAAAGTTTGTGTGACGAGAGTGAGACGTTCTTGAGAGAGATAAAGAACAATCAGGCACAAGAGATGGATGTCAGCACAAGTGTAGAGCTGATGGCTAAAGGTCTTGGGGCACTGGGGAGCATCAAGTCCAACTGGTCAGAGATGATCAACTTCATTCATATAATACCCAAATTAACTGAAGATTGCCGGAAGATGTTTGAGAGACTTGGTGCTGTGAGTGGTGAAGGCACACAGGGTGCTCCAGGTGCGTTAGCCAGTAGTCAGATGATGAACCTCCAAGTGTCCCAGGCAGTCAGCATCATGACCCTCATCGGTGACATGTCAAAAACCTATGTGGAGATTCACGACAAGTACCTGGCAGATCAACTGCGCGACCTGAGCTCATTGCTGGGCGGGCAGGGGTCAGAATACAAGTTTAAGAAACTGCAGGATAAATGTGACAAAGCAAGAGAGGAAATCCATCGCAGGGCCGCTGAGAATCAGGAGCAACTTCAGAAGAATGTTCAGCAGGGAAGTGAAGCCATTGCTAACCTCACAGATCTGCTGCAGCCCAGGAAGTAAAAGGAAATCCCGCAATGAAACATATTCTCAGCTGTGCAAGTGACTGACTCACAGCAGAGTTAATGGAGAATAATATTGGGTGGCGTGTATAACCAGCGTTACACCCGATGCCGCGGGACTCCCCTCAGAGGGTTAGGTTAAAATGACCCCCTGTCTAAGATATTGTTTTGGGAAAAAATTGTACAAAATGCATAAAAATGTATCAAATCGGTTCTGGAACCCCTGGAATCTCCAATCCAATCATTGACCGCCTCTCCCAACCCCTGGAATAGCCAATCCAATCATCGACCGCCTCTCCCAACCCCTGGTATATCCAATCCAATCATCGACCGCCTCTCCCAACCCCTGGAATATCCAATCCAATCATCAACCGCCTCTCCCAACCCCTGGAATATCCAATCCAATCATCGACCGCCTCTCCCAACCCCTGGAATATCCAATCCAATCATCGACTGCCTCTCCCAACCCCTGGAATCTCCAATCCAATCATCGACTGCCTCTCCCAACCCCTGGAATCTCCAATCCAATCATCGACCGCCTCTCCCAACCCCTGGTATATCCAATCCAATCATCGACTGCCTCTCCCAACCCCTGGAATCTCCAATCCAATCATCAACTGCCTCTCCCAACCCCTGGAATCTCCAATCCAATCATCGACCGCCTCTCCCAACCCCTGGTAGATCCAATCCAATCATCGACTGCCTCTTCCAACCCCTGGAATCTCCAATCCAATCATCAACCGCCTCTCCCAACCCCTGGAATCTCCAATCCAATCATCGACCGCCTCTCCCAACCCCTGGTATATCCAATCCAATCATCGACTGCCTCTCCCAACCCCTGGAATCTCCAATCCAATCATCGACCGCCTCTCCCAACCCCTGGAATTCAGGTGACCTCCCATTTGAGGTGAGGGAATGTGAAAGTTCTGATTAAATCCAGCTGGCAGGTTTGGAGAATTCTTTGATTGAATTACTGCAGTTTTGAATGATTCTGGAACATCCAATCAGATAGAATCATTATAAATCGATCATGTTTGATTGGTGCTTGCTTTCTCTGTAACCTTTTAAGCTTATATTGAAATCTGAAATAAAATAAATTACACTAATTCCAGTTTACCGACGATCTGTGCCACTGATCTTATTCCTCCTCTTGCACTTTTAAATGACATGGTTCGGGTACAGTCGAGGTACATTCCCACCACGGGGAAAGGTAGGGCAACTAAAGCCAGAGCTCCCTGGATGACGAAAGAGATAGAGAGTAAAAGGAAGCAGAAAAAGAGCGTGTATGACAGATGTCAGGTTGAGAATACAAGTGAGAATCAGGCTGAATATAGAAGGTTCAGAGGGGAAGGGAAAAAGAAAATAAGAGGGGCAAAGAGAGAATATGAAAATAGATTGACAGCTAACATAAAAGGGAATTCAAAAGTCTTCTATAGGTATATAAATAATAAATGGGTA
>JASTWF010000564.1:113280-133942 GCA_030390025.1 Squalus acanthias
ATTGTAAAAGCTTCTACAAGTATGTAAAAAGAAAGAGTAGTGAAGACAAATGTAGGTCCCTTACAGTCAGAAATGGGAGAATTTATAATGGGGAACAAGGAAATGGCTGAGCAATTAAACAAATACTTTGGTTCTGTCTTCACGGTAGAGGACACAAATAACTTCCCAGAAATGCTAAGGAACCAAGTGTCTAGTGAGAAGGAGGAATTAAAGGAAATTAGTATTAGTAAAAAATAGTGCTAGAGAAATTAATGGGACTGAAAGTTGTTAAATCCCCAGGGCTTGATAATCTGCATCCCAGAGTACTAAAAGAGGTAGCCATGGAAATAGTGGATGCATTGGTTGTCATCTTCCAAAATTCTATAGATTATGGAACAGTTCCTGCAGATTGGAGGGTGGCAAATGTAACCCCACTATTTAAAAAAGGAGGGAGAGAGAAAACAGGGAACTACAGACCGGTTAGCCTAACATCAGTAGTAGGGAAAATGCTAGAGTCTATTATAAAGATTGTGATAACAGGACATTTAGAAAATATCAACGGGATTCGACAAAGTCAACATGGATTTATGAAAGGGAAATCGTGTTTGACAAACCTACTGGAGTTTTTTTGAGGATGTAACTGGTAGAATAGAGAAGGGAGAACCAGTGGATGTGGTGTATTTGGATTTTCAGAAGGCCTTTGAGAAAGTCCCACATAAGAGGTTAGTGTTCAAAATTAAAGCACATGGGATTGGGGGTAATATACTGGCATGGATTGAAAATTGGTTAAAAGACAGGAAACAGAGAGTTGGAATAAATGGGTCTTTTTCGGGGTGGCAGACGGTGAATAGTGGGGTACCACAGGGATCAGTGCTTGGGCCCCAGCTATTCACAATATATATCAATGATTTGGATGAGGGAGCTAAATGTAATATTTCCAAGTTTGCTGATGACACGAAAGCTAGCTGGGATTGTGAGTTGTGAGGAGGATGCAAAGAGGCTTCAAGGTGATTTAGACAAGTTGAGTGAGTGGGCAAATACATTGCAGATGCAGTATAACATGGATAAATGTGAAGTTATCCACTTCGGTAGGAAAAACAGAAAGGCAGAGTATTATTTAAATGGTGATAGATTGGGAAATGTTGATGTGCAGAGGGACCTGGGTGTCCTTGTACACCAGTCACTGAAAGCAAACATGCAGGTGCAGCAATCAGTTAGGAAGGCAAATGGTATGTTGGCTTTCATTGCAAGAGGATTTGAGTATAGGAGCAAGGATGTCTTACTACAGTTGTACAGGGCCTTGGTGAGACCACACCTGGAGTACTGTGTGCAGTTTTGGTCTCCTTACCTAAGAAAGGATATACTTGCCATAGAGGGATACCTGGGATGGCAGGAATGACGTATGAAGAGAGATTGGGTCAATTAGGCTTATATTCGCTAGAGTTTAGAAGAATGAGAGGGGATCTCATTGAAACTTATAAAATTCTAACAGGACTAGACAGACTAGATGCAGGAAGGATGTTCCCGATGGCGGGGGAGCCCAGAACCAGAGGTCACAGTCTAAGAATAAGGGGTAAGCCATTTAGGACTGAGATGAGGATGAATTTCTTCATCCAGAGAGTGGTGAACCTGTGGAATTCTCTACCACAGAAGGCAGTTGTGGCCAATTCATTAAATATATTCAAGAAGGAGATAGATATATATCTTAATGCTAAAGAGATCAAGGGATATGGGGAGAAAGCAGGGACAGGGTACTGAATTTGGATGATCAGCCTAGATCTCATTAAATGACGGAGCAGGCTCGAGGGGATGAATGGCCTACTCCTGCTCCTATCTTCTATGCTTCTAGTCCATGATAGGGTAGAGTACACCTGGGCTGTGGGAGGGGATTAAATGGGTGGGTAAAGTCCATGCTAGGCGGCTGCTTGAAGTCGAGTAGTGGAGGCGTGGGGATGGCCATCCCCACGCCTCCACTACTCGCCTTCAAGCAGCCGCCTAACCTCAAAAGTACCATCGTTCGCAGCAGATTACCCATCTTTCAGGAGAACAGCAACCAAGACACCACACAACCCTGCCACGGCAACCTCTGCAAGACATGCCAAATCATGGACACAGATACCATCATCACACGTGAGGACACTACCCACCAGGTACACGGTACATACTCATGTGACTCGGCCAACGTTGTCTACCTGATACGTTGCAGTAAAGGATGCTCCAGAGCATGGTACATCGGCGAGACCATGCAGACACTGAGACAACGTATGAACGGACACCGCGCAACAATCGCCAGGCAGGAGGGTTGCCTCCCAGTCGGGGAACACTTCAGCAGCCAGGGGCATTCAGCCTCGGATCTGCGGGTAAGCGTTCTCCAAGGCGGCCTTCGGGATACACGACAGCGCAAAATCATAGAGCAGAAACTGATGGCCAAGTTCCGCACTCATGAGGATGGCCTCAATCGCGATATCGGGTTCATGTCACGATACAGAACGTGACTTGACATCATGGCCGGTCTTCCCAGGTGTTTTTTTTAAAAAAAAGACTAACACAAGAACCAACACAAATTGACAGGATATGCAGCCAGCAGGTGGTTTGACACGTTGGACCCCCTGGGACACATCTCATTGTCTTGGCTGTATTCTTAGTGTGTCTTTGATGTAGGGAAAGATTTGAATAGATTTTGTCTGTGTTTAAATTGTGAATTCTGGGAGATTCTCTCACTGCTAACTTACCTGAGGAAGGAGCCAACCGCTCCGAAAGCTTGTAAAATTAAATAAATCTGTTGGACTATAACCTGGTGTTGTGCGACTTCTCATTTTTGTCCACCCCAGTCCAACGCCGGCATCTCCACATCATGAGATCAACAAAGGCAGTGGAGGAAGGAGGGGAGATCAAAAGTGATGTGGATAATGAGACCGAGGAAACACCACTGGCGCACAACGATCTTGAGGAGGAGATAGACAGGATGAGAAGAGAGCTGCAGGATGTGGTAAAGGAATTAATATCACAGGAATTTCAAAAAGAAAAGAGCAGAAATGAACTTCAGAGAGACCGGGCGGAGCTAATGCAGGCAAAAGAAACCCAGAACACAATTGCCGCTCGGATAGCAGAGAAACGAACAGTTCGCAACGTGGGTATTGGCCTGATTCTCATCCCCTTTATCGGTAAGAGCTCGAAGCATTCAAACCAAATTGCTCCTTTTTTCCAGTCCCATCCATGTGACATGCTGGTTCCCCAGAGCGGAGTGCGAACGCAGCAAGTCACTTACCGACCTAAGCTGGAGTCACACACGCAGGATGGGGGAGGCCGGTGAGGGCAGACAACTCGCAGCCTCGATCTCTCCCAAATCATGGTGAAGATCCGGAAAACAAACCACAAGTCAGCTGGGTGGGCAGAGTCTGTGATAGGGGAGAGTGTACATGGACTGTGGGAGGAGATTAAATGGGTGGTTAGAGTCCATGATAGGGGAGAGTGTACATGGACTGTGGGAGGAGATTAAATGGGTGGGTAGAGTCCATGATAGGGGAGAGTGTACATGGACTGTGGGAGGAGATTAAATGGGTGGGTAGAGTCCATGATAGGGGAGAGTGTACATGGGCTGTGGGAGGAGATTAAATGAGTGGGGAGAGTCTGTGATAGGGGAGAGTGTCCATGGGCTGTGGGAGGAGATTAAATGGGTGGTTAGAGTCTGTGATAGGGGAGAGTGTACATGGGCTGTGGGAGATTAAATGGGTGGGTAGAGTCTGTGATAGGGGAGAGTGTACATGGGCTGTGGGAGGAGATTGAATGGGTCGTTAGAGTCCATGATAGGGGAGAGTTTACATGGGCTGTGAGAGGGGATTAAATGGATGGGTAGAGTCCATGATAAGGTAGAGTGTACATGGGCTGTGGGAGGAGATTAAATGTGTGGGTAGTCTCCATGATAGGGGAGAGTGTACAGGGGCTGTGGGAGGAGATTAAATGGGTGGTTAGAGTCTGTGATAGGGGAGATTGTACATGGGCTGTGGGAGGAGATTAAATGGGTGGGTAGAGTCTGTGATAGGGGAGATTGTACATGGGCTGTGGGAGGAGATTAAATGGGTGGTTAGAGTCTGTGATAGGGGAGATTGTACATGGGCTGTGGGAGGAGATTAAATGGGTGGTTAGAGTCTATGATAGGGGAGAGTGTACATGGGCTGTGGGAGGAGATTAAATGGGTGGTTAGAGTCTATGATAGGGGAGAGTGTACATGGGCTGTGGGAGGAGATTAAATGGATGGTTAGAGTCCGTGATTGGGGAGAGTGTCCATGGGCTGTGGGAGCGGATTCAATGGGTGGGTAGAGTCCATGATAGGGGTCACTCGGTCCCTATCAAACAATTTACATTACAACAATAGACCCACGGAAGAGCAGTCCCCACCCAAATTACAGGACCCATCCAATACCTGCAGAAACAAATCACCTCGCCCCACTCCATAGAAATCTCAGGCCCAGTCAGGGAACTCGAAACCTGAGCCCAATGACCACAATCAAGAAAGAGCTCAACAGCTCATGGAACCATCCCGAAACCACTTCACACATTCATGAACAAGTTACAATTAACGAGCCTGCCAAAATCTTACAGATTAGGAGGCCCCAATCAGTATAATGGAAGGCCTGTTTTCTCAAGTTCAAGAGTGGAGCAGTTACACTGTTACAACAATCAGGAGTTCATGGAGTTCCGCAGTTACGGAGTCGACACACAAGAAGAGACCAGAGCAACAGTTCCAGTGACCATCAGACACTTCACGGCGACAAGGACCTTACGAAATAACCAACCGAATATTACCACCAACCGACCGGGTAATATTGGGCCACCGCGACCAAAGAAAACCAACTTGGGAGAAAACCGAAGTTCCGCAAGTTTTCCACTCTACAATCTGTTCCTGACTTACCCTTGGGTAAGATTTTTACTTCAAAAGACTCTAAACCCTATCTCTAACAGAGGAAAAGTGGGTACTTCCCCGATAAATCCAATACACCCCCTTCCGCATCAGCGGACTCGCGAAGACTGACCAGAAAAGCAGTTGAAGTCGTCCATCGCGTCCGGGGTACGGCAAGCACCAACCGACACACCCAGCGAATCCCGAAACCGTGAACCAGCTCAACTGTCAAGGATTCGTTTGGTGAGCATTATCCCTGGTTCTCCAGAGCCCAACCTAGCTAGTGAAGTGGGATTAGGAGGGGTGAAGTATTCTTCTGCTGTAATTTCCCTTGTGTGTATCGAAGTGTTCCCCATTTTATTAGAGTGTTAAGATTATTGTGTTATATTTTTCTCTCTTGAATAAAGATCAAAGTTTCTTGCACCAAAACCAGTTGTCTGCTGCAATTTTTGTCACAACACCCAAAGAAGTCCAATGTCTAGAACCAAGGGAGTGGGAGCGATTCGAACCGTTCAGAATTCAGAGGTGAAGCTGACACAAACCACCACCCCCTATACTGTGGGAGGAGATTAAATGTGTGGTTAGAATCCAAGATAAAGGAGAGTTTACATGGGCTGTGGGAGGAGATTAAATGGGTGGGTAGAGTCTGTGATAGGGGAGAGTGTACATGGGCTGTGAGAGGAGATTAAATGGGTGGTTAGAGTCTGTGGTGGGGAGAGTGTACATGGGCTGTAGGAGTAGATTAAATGGGTGGGTAGAGTCCATGATAGGGGATAGCGTACATGGGCTGTGAGAGGGGATTAAATGGATGGGTAGAGTCCATGATAAGGTAGAGTGTACATGGGCTGTGGGAGGAGATTAAATGTGTGGGTAGTCTCCATGATAGGGGAGAGTGTACAGGGGCTGTGGGAGGAGATTAAATGGGTGGTTAGAGTCTGTGATAGGGGAGATTGTACATGGGCTGTGGGAGGAGAATAAATGGGTGGGTAGAGTCTGTGATAGGGGAGAGTGTACATGGGCTGTGGGAGGAGAATAAATGGGTGGTTAGACTCTGTGGTGGGGAGAGTGTACATGGGCTGTGGGAGGAGATTAAGTGGGTGGGTAGAGTCTGTGATAGGGGAGAGTGTACAAGGGCTGTGGGAGGAGATTAAGTGGGTGGGTAGAGTCTGTGATAGGGGAGAGTGTACAAGGGCTTTGGGAGGAGATTAAATGGGTGGGTAGAATCCATGATAGGGGAGAGTGTACATGGGCTGTGGGAGGAGATTAAATGGGTGGGTAGAATCCATGATAGGGGAGAGTGTACATGGGCTGCGGTTGGAGATTTAATGGGTGGGTAGAGTGCATGATAGGGTAGAGTATACATGGGCTGTAGGAGTAGATTAAATGGGTGGGTAGAGTCCATGATAGGGGATAGCGTACATGGGCTGTGAGAGGGGATTAAATGGATGGGTAGAGTCCATGATAAGGGAGAGTGTACAGGGGCTGTGGGAGGAGATTAAATGGGTGGGTAGTCTCCATGATAGGGGAGAGTGTACAGGGGCTGTGGGAGGAGATTAAATGGGTGGGTAGAGTCCATGATAGGGGAGGGTGTACATGGGCTGTGGGAGGGGATTATTTGGGGGGGTAGAGACCGTGATAGTCGAGAGTGTACATGGGCTGTGGGATGAGATTAAATGTGTGGGTAGTCTCCATGATAGGATAGAGTGTACATGGGCTGGGGGAGGAGATTAAATGGGTGGGGAGAGTCTGTGATAGGGTAGAGTATACATGGGCTGTGGGAGGGGATTTAATGGGTGGGGAGAATCTGTGATAGGGTAGATTGTTAATTGGCTTTGGCAGGAGATTTTATGCGTGCCTAGATTCCATGGAAGGGGTGAATGTACATGGGCTGTAGTAGTAGATTAAATGGATGGGTAGAGTCCATGATAGGGGATAGCGTACATGGGCTGTGAGAGGGGATTAAATGGATGGGTAGAGTCCATGATAAGGGAGAGTGTACATGGGCTGTGGGAGGAGATTAAATGTGTGGGTAGTCTCCATGATAGGGGAGAGTGTACAGGGGCTGTGGGAGGAGATTAAATGGGTGGGTAGAGTCCATCAGAGGGGAGAGTGTACATGGGCTGTAGGAGGCGATTAAATGGGTGGGTAGAGTCTGTGATCGGTGAGAGTGTACATGGGCTGTTGGAGGCGATTAAATGGGTGGGTAGAGTCCATGATAGGGGAGAGTGTACATGGGCTGTGGGAGGAGATTAAATAGGTGGGTAGAGTCTAAGGACGAAAAGGACTGAGAGTGTAAAAAGGACTAAGAGTGTTAAAAAAACAAGCCTGAAGGCTTTGTGTCTTAATGCGAGGAGCATTCGTAATAAGGTGGATGAATTAGCTGCGCAAATAGATAAAAACGGATATGATATAATTGGGATTACAGAGACATGGCTCCAGGGTGACCAAGGCTAGGAATTCAACATCCAGGGGTATTCAATATTTAGGAAGGACAGACAAAAAGGAAAAGGAGGTGGGGTAGCATTGCTGGTAAAAGAGGCGATTAACACAATCGTAAGGAAGGATATTAGCTCTGATGATGTGGAATCTGTATGGGTAGAGTTGAGAAATACCAAGGGGCAGAAAACGTTAGTGGGAGTTGTATACAGACCCCCAAACAGTAATGCTGAGGTTGGGGATGGCATTAAACGGGAAATTAGAAATGCGTGCAATAAGGGGAAAGCAGTTATCATGGGTGACTTTAATCTACATATAGATTGGGCTAACCAAATTAGTAACAATACTGTGGAGGAGGAATTACTAGAGTGTATACAGGATGGTTTCCTGGACCAATATGGCGAGGAACCAACTAGAGATCAGGCCATCTTAGACTGGGTATTATGCAATGAGAAAGGATTAATTAGCAATCTTGTTGTGCGAGGGCCCTTGGGGACGAGCGATCATAATATGATAGAATTCTTCATTAAGATGGAGAGTGAAGTAGTTGACTCAGAGACTAGGGTCCTGAATTTAAATAAAGGAAACTATGATGGTATGAGGCGCGAGTTGGCTAGGATGGATTGGGGAACGTTACTTAAAGGGTTGACGGTGGATAGGCAATGGCAAACATTTAAAGATCGCATGGATGATCTACAGAATTTGTTCATCCCTGTTTGGCATAAAAATAAAACAAAAAAGGTGACTCAACCGTGGCTAACAAGGGAAATTAGGGATAGCATAAGATCCAAGAAGAGGAAATATAAATTGGCCAGAAAAAGCAGCAAACCTGAGGATTGGGAACAGTTTAGGATTCAGCAAAGGAGGACAAAGGGATTAATTAAGAGGGGGAAAATAAAATATGAGAGTAAGCTTGCAGGGAACATAAAAACTGACTGTAAAACTTCTATAAATATGTGAAGAGAAAAAGATTGGTGAAGTCAAGCATAGGTCCCTTGCAGTCAGAATCAAGGGAATTTATAATGGGGAACAAAGAAATGGCTGTGAATTAAATACATACTTTGGTTCTGTCTTCACAAAGGAGGACACAAATAAACTCCCAGAGATGTCGGGGAACATAGGGTCTAATGAGAGGGAGGAATTGAATGAAATCAGTATTTGTAGGGAAATGGTGTTAGGGAAATTGATGGGATTGAAGGCCGATAAATCCCCAGGGCCTGATAATCTCCATCCTAGGGTACTTAAGGAAGTGGCCCTAGAAATAGTAGATGCATTGCTGATCATCTTCCAAAATTCTATAGACTCTGGAACAGTTCCCATGGATTGGAGGGTAGCTAATGTTAACCCACTATTTAAAAAAGGTGGTAGAGTAAAAACGGGGAATGAAAGACCGGTAAGCCTGACATCGGTAGTGGGCAAAATGCTAGAGTCAATTATAAAAGATGTAATAGCAGAGCACTTGGAAAACAGTGACAGGATTGGACAAAGTCAACATGGAAATACAAAAGGGAAATCATGCCTGACTAATCTACTGGAATTTTTTGAGGATGTAACTGGTAGAATAGGTAAGGGAGAAACAGTGGATGTGGTGTATTTGGACTCTCAGAAGGCTTTCGATAAGGTCCCGCATAAGAGATGAGCGTGCAAAGTTAAAGCACATGGGATTGGGGGTGAGGTACTGATTTCGATAGAGAACTGGTTGGCAGACAGGAAGCAAAGAGTTGGAATAAACGGGTCTTTTTCCGAGTGGCAGGCAGTGATTAGTGGGGTACCACAGGGATCGGTGCTAGGACCCCAGCTATTCACAATATATATTAATGATCTAGACAAGGGAACTAGATGTAATATCTCTAAGTTTGCAGACGACACAAAGCTGGGTGGGCGTGTATGCTGTGAGGAGGATGCAGAGAAACTCCAGTATGATTTGGACAGGTTGGCTGATTGGGCAGATGCATGGCAAATGCAGTATAATGTGGATAAATGCGAGGTTATCCACTTTGGTGGCAAAAACAGGAAGACAGATTATTATCTGAACGGCAATAGATTGGGAAAAGGGGAAGTGCAACGAGATCTGGGAGTCCTTGTGCACCAGTCGCTGAAGGTAAGCATGCAGGTGCAGCAGGCGTTTAAGAAGGCAAATGGTATATTGGCCTTCATAGTGAGAGGATTCGAGTACAGGAGCAAGGATGTCTTGCTGCAGTTGTACAAGGCCTTGGTGAGACCACACCTTGAGTATTGTGTGCAGTTTTGGTCGCCTTATCTGAGGAAGGATATTCTTGCCATGGAGTGAGTGCAGCGAAGATTTACCAGACTGATACCTGGGATGGCAGGAATGACGTATGAAGAGAGATTGGGTCAATTAGGCTTATATTCGCTAGAGTTTAGAAGAATGAGAGGGGATCTCATTGAAACTTATAAAATTCTAACAGGACTAGACAGACTAGATGCAGGAAGGATGTTCCCGATGGCGGGGGAGCCCAGAACCAGAGGTCACAGTCTAAGAATAAGGGGTAAGTCATTTAGGACTGAGATGAGGATAAATTTCTTCATCCAGAGAGTGGTGAACCTGTGGAATTCTCTACCACAGAAGGCAGTTGTGGCCAATTCATTAAATATATTCAAGAAGGAGATAGATATATATCTTAATGCTAAAGAGATCAAGGGATATGGGGAGAAAGCAGGGACAGGGTACTGAATTTGGATGATCAGCCTAGATCTCATTAAATGACGGAGCAGGCTCGAGGGGATGAATGGCCTACTCCTGCTCCTATCTTCTATGCTTCTAGTCCATGATAGGGTAGAGTACACCTGGGCTGTGGGAGGGGATTAAATGGGTGGGTAAAGTCCATGATAGGGTACAGTGTACATGGGCTGTGGGAGGAATTTAAGTGGGTGGTTAGTGTCCATGATAGGGGAGAGTGTACATGGGCTGTGGGAGGCGACTAAATGGGTGGGTAGAGACCGTGATAGTGGAAAGTGTACATGGGCTGTGGGAGGAGATTAAATGGCTTGGTAGAATCCATGATAGGGGAGAGTGTACATGGGCTGTGGGAGGAGATTAAATAGGTGGGTAGAGACCGTGATAGGGGAGAGTCTACATGTGCTGCGTGAGTAGATTAAATGGGTGGGTAGAGACCGTCATAGGGGAGAGTGTACATGGGCTGTAGGAGGAGATTAAGAGGGTGGGCTGAGTCTATGATAGGGTAGAATATTCATGGGCTGTGGGAGGAGATTAAATGTGTGGGTAGTCTCCATGATAGGGGAGAGTGTCCATGGGCTGTGGGAGGAGATTAAATGGGTGGGTCGAGTCCATGATAGCGTAGAGTGTACATGGGCTGTGGGAGGAGTTTAAGTGGGTGGGTAGTGTCCATGATAGGGGAGAGTGTACATCGGCTGTTGGAGGAGATTAAATGGGTGGGTAGAGACTGTGTTAGTGGAGAGTGTACATGGGCTATGGGAGGAGATTAAATGAGTGGGGAGAGTCTGTGATGGGGGAGAGTGTACATGGGCTGTGGGAGGAGATTAAATGTGTGGGTAGTCTCCATGAAAGGGGAGAGTGTACATGGGCTGTGGGAGGGGATAAAATGTGTGGGCAGAATCCATGTTGGGGAGAGTGTACATGGGCTGTGGGAGGAGATTTAATGGGTGGGTAGAGTCCATTCTAGAGTACAGTGTACATGGGCTGTGGGAGGAGATTAAATGGGTGGGTGGAGTCCGTGATAGGGGTGAGTGTACATGGGCTGTTGGAGGAGATTAAATGTTTGTTTAGAGACCGTGATAGGGGAGAATTTACATGGGCTGTGGGAGGGGATTAAATGGGTGGGTAGATTCCATGATAGGGAGGAGTGTAAATGGACTGTGGGAGGAGATTAAATGGGTCGGTAGAGTCTGTGATAGGGGAGAGTGTACATGGGCTGTGGGAGGAGATTAAATGGGTCGGTAGAGTCTGTGATAGGGGAGAGTGTACATGGGCTGTGGGAGGAGATTAAATGGGGGGTTAGAGTCATACAAACATAGAAGATAGGAGCAGGAGTAGGCCATTCATCCCTTCGAGCCTGTTCCGCCATTCAATGAGATCATGGCTGATCATCCAAATTCAGTACCCTGTCCCTGCTTTCTCCTCATATCCCTTGATCCCTTTAGCCTTTAGAAATATATCTAACTCCTTCTTGAATATATTTAATGAATTGGCCTCAACTCTCTTCTGTGGTAGAGAATTCCACAGGTTCACCACTCTCTGGGTGAAGAAATTCCTCCTCATCTCAGTACTAAATGGCTTACCCCTTATCCTTAGACTGTGACCCCTGGTTCTGGACTCCCCCGCCATCGGGAACATCCTTCCTGCATCTAGTCTGTCTAGTCCTATTAGAATTTTATAAGTTTCAATGAGATCCCCTCTCATTCTTCTAAACTCTAGCGAATATAAGCCTAATCGACCCAATCTCTCTTCATACGTCATTCCTGCCATCCCAGGTATCAGTCTGGTGAATCTTCACTGCACTCACTGCATGGCAAGAAAATCCTTCCTCAGATAAGGCGACCAAAACTGCACACAATACTCAAGGTGTGGTCTCACCAAGGCCCTGTACAACTGCAGCAAGACATCCTTGCTCCTGTACTCGAATCCTCTCGCTATGAAGGCCAATATACCATTTGCCTTCTTAACCGCCTGCTGCACCTGCATGCTTACCTTCAGCGACTGGTGCACAAGGACTCCCAGATCTCGTCGCACTTCCCCTTTTCCAAATCTATTGCCGTTCAGATAATCTGTCTTCCTGTATTTGCCACCAAAGTGGATAACCTCGCATCCATGGTAGGGGAGAGTGTACGTGGACTGTGGGAGGAGATTAAATGTGGGGTAGTGTCCATGATAGGGTAGAGTGTACATGGGCTGTGGGAGGAGATTAAATGTGGGGTAGTGTCCATGATAGGGTAGAGTGTACATGTGCTGCGTAAGGAAATTAAATGGGTGGGTAGAGTCCACTATAGGGGAAAGTGTACATGGGCTTTAGGAGAAGATGTAGAATTCGCAAAATTATCGCGATTTTAAAAAAATAAGAAGGAGACATAAAGTTTCGTACAAACAGCTTTATTTCAGCAGAATGCTGTCAGGTTTCAAAACGGACACAAACAGCCTGTAAAATGGCTGCCACGCCTCGTGGCAGAAAGTTCTAGACTTTCAGTGGGCAGACAAGATGGCGTTCCAATAAACATTTGTGCAAGATCGTACAGGACTCAGCACATTTGAGATAATTGACAAGACATGATGGGTTTGCATTTTAAACATAAATACTGGAATCGGTCTCCCGGGTGCAAACAAGGGCAATTGTACTGAGCGATCAAGGACCCATCCAAAGACATTAATATGCAAAATCCCCACGGCTCTACGATGAGAGAGCCGTTTGCGGGTACTTACAGCAAGCATTTGGAAGCCCCAAAACCCCTCCAGGGAGACTACTAGCCGGTTCCACAATGGGAGAAATATTAACGGGTACTCAGACAGTTACAAGTATCACCGAAACCCATTAAAGACTGAGATCACCCCATACAAGAAGTTTGAGCGCCAAAACCCTGACAAAAGATAGACATTAAGATTGGGCGGGAAAAGAGGAATTACAGCACTATAACTGTAAGGTACAACCGTCCATCTCTCTCTTGCTGCTTTGACTCGCTGGAAGGCTGCTGAACTTTTATTCTCTTGCCTGACGGCTCTGGACTCTGATCCGCTAGGATCAACCTCGTGGCTTGCCGCGAAGATCTGTGGAGAACTGGGCTGTGAGGCCTGGAAGCGGGCGCACCATCCCGAGAAGTCGGTAAACGGTGTTGGAACCGAAGGCCCGAGAGGAGATGAGATGAGAAGAGAAGAAGACGACAATACGCATCGCCACGGTCAGTAAGCCCCGACCGCGCCTGTAAGTCGAATAAACACTTCTTTGAATTTTATCGGCTACTCCACAACTGGCCTAGGAAGACCTTTCTTTGAGTTCTACAGACAACTGGTGTAGGGCACAGGAAGACTCTTTTTCGAGTGGTGTCCGAACTCCGAGGGCAACACAGATCTTCATGACAGCAGACGGTCCAGCCTGCTAGCCGGAGCAGAAACGAGTAAACAAGTGGGGTACAGAGACCCCTGATCAACACGTGGATAGTCAGGTGCTGCGGTAAAATACATCCGAGCAGAGTTTCGGAATTCTCCGAGTTATCACGAGTGGTGAGCATGAGTCTCGATCCTACAAATCTAGATTAGGACAGGTATTGATAGGGGAGGGTTTAAGTTTTAAGGATAATTATAATGTGTGTCCCCTTTTACGATGTGTCATGCGCTCCTCGTTTCCCTAAAATTAGTTTCATAACTGTGTGTAAGATTGTACTGTCGTTAATCTGTGCTTATGACATGTATCTCGTAATCTTGAATAATATGCAATAAAGATTTTCCATTTCGCACCATTCAACCGGGTCTACCTGAGTCTTTCTCTGCATTATTGCTCTCGCACCTAAGTCCAGTGTCAGAACCATAAGGGCGAGTGGGTCGAACCACTCACAGGTGTCTAGTGTTATCAGGCTGGCTGGAGACCAGAACAGGCAACAAGGCCTAACCCCGCACTAGCACCCAGGCTAAGCACAGAGCCGCAGGGCACACCTTACAAAGATTAAATGGGTGGGTCGAGTCCATGATAGGGGAGAGTATACATGTGCTGTGGGAGGAGATTATATGGGTGGGGAGAGTCCATGATAGGGTCGAGTGTACATGGGCTGTGGGAGGAGATCAAATGTGTGGGTAGAGTCCATGATATGGTAGAGAGTACATGGGCTGTGGGAGGAGATTATATGGATGGGTCGAGTCCATGATAGGGTAGAGGGTACATGGACTGTGGGAGCAAATTAAATGGGTGGGTCGAGTCCATGATAGGGTAGAGTGTACATTGGCTGTGGGAGGAGATTAAATGGGTGGGTAGAGCCCATGATAGGGGAGAGTGTACATGGGCTGTGGGAGGAGATTAAATGGGTGGTTAGTGTCCATGATAGGGTAGAGTGTACATTGGATGTGGGAGAAGATTAAATGGGTGGGTAGAGCCCATGATAGGGTCGAGTGTGCATGGGCTGTTGGAGGAAATTAAATGGGTGGTTAGTGTCCATGATAGGGTCGAGTGTACATGGGTTGTGGGTGGGGATTAAATGGGTGGGTAGAGTACATGGTAGCGGAGAATGTACATGGGCTGTGGGAGGGGATTAAATGGATTGCTGTAGTCTGTGATAGGGGAGAGTGTACATGGGCTGTGGGAGGGGATTAAATGGGTGAGTAGAGTCCATGATAGGGGAGAGTGTACATGGGCTGTGGGAGGAGATTAAATGGGTGGGTAGAGTCTGTGATAGGGGAGAGTGTACATGGGCTGTGGGAGGAGATTGAATGAGTGGGGAGTGTCCATGATAGAGTAGAGTGTACATGGGCTGTGGCAGGAGATTAAATGGGTGGGTAGAGTACATGGTAGCGGAGAATGTACATTGGCTGTGGGAGGAGATTAAAAGGGTGCGGAGTGTCCATGATAGGGTAGAGTGTACATGGGCTGTGGGAGGGGATAAAATGTGTGGGTAGAGTCCATGTTGGAGAGAGTGGACATGGGCTGTGGGAGGAGCTTAAATGGGACGGTAGAGTCTGTGATATGGGAGAGTGTACGTTGGCTGTGGGAGGAGAATTTATGGGTAGGTAGAGTCCATGATAGGGGCGAATGTACATGGGCTTGGGGGGAGATTAAATGGGTGGGAAGAGTCCATGATAGGGGAGAGTGTACATGGGCTGTGGAAGGGGATTAAATGGGTGGGAAGAGTCCATGAGAGGGAAAAGTGTGCATGGGCTGTGGGAGGAGATTAAATGTGTGGGTAGAGTCTTTGATAGGTTAGAGTGTACATTGGCTGTTGGAGGAGATTAAATGGGTGGGTAGATTCCATCATAAGGGAGTGTCCATGGGCTGTGGGAGGAGATTAAATGGGTGGGTAGAGTCTGTGATATGGGAGAGTGTACGTTGGCTGTGGGAGGAGATTAAATGTGTGGGTCGAGTCCATGATAGGGGAGAGTATACATGTGCTGTGGGAGGAGATTATATGGGTGGGGAGAGTCCATGATAGGGTCGAGTGTACATGGGCTGTGGGAGGAGATCAAATGTGTGGGTAGAGTCCATGATATGGTAGAGAGTACATGGGCTGTGGGAGGAGATTATATGGATGGGTCGAGTCCATGATAGGGTAGAGGGTACATGGACTGTGGGAGCAAATTAAATGGGTGGGTCGAGTCCATGATAGGGTAGAGTGTACATTGGCTGTGGGAGGAGATTAAATGGGTGGGTAGAGCCCATGATAGGGGAGAGTGTACATGGGCTGTGGGAGGAGATTAAATGGGTGGTTAGTGTCCATGATAGGGTAGAGTGTACATTGGATGTGGGAGAAGATTAAATGGGTGGGTAGAGCCCATGATAGGGTCGAGTGTGCATGGGCTGTTGGAGGAAATTAAATGGGTGGGAAGAGTCCATGAGAGGGAAAAGTGTGCATGGGCTGTGGGAGGAGATTAAATGTGTGGGTAGAGTCTGTGATAGGTTAGAGTGTACATTGGCTGTTGGAGGAGATTAAATGGGTGGGTAGATTCCATCATAAGGGAGTGTCCATGGGCTGTGGGAGGAGATTAAATGTGTGGGTAGAGTCTGTGATATGGGAGAGTGTACGTTGGCTGTGGGAGGAGATTAAATGTGTGGGTAGAGTCCATCATAGGGGAGAGTGTACATCGGCTGTGGGAGGAGATTAAATGGGTGGGTAGAGATCGTCATAGGGGAGAGTTTTCATGGGCTGTGGGAGGGGATTAAATGTGTTGTTAGAATCCAAGATAAAGGAGAGGGTACATGGGGTGTGGGACGAGATTAAATGGGTGGGTAGAGTCATAGCAACATAGAAGATAGGAGCAGGAGTAGGCCAATCGGCCTGTCGAGCCTGTTCCACCCTTCAATGAGATCATGGCTGATCATCCAAATTCAGTACCCTGTCCCTGCTTTCTCCCCATATCCCTTGATCCCTTTAGCCTTTAGAAATATATCTAACTCCTTGAATATATTTAATGAATTGGCCTCAACTGCCATGTGTGGTAGAGAATTCCACAGGTTCACCACTCTCTGGGTGAAGAAATTCCTCCTCATCTCAGTCCTAAATGGCTTACCCCTTATCCTTAGACTGTGACCCCTGGTTCTGGACTCCCCCTCCATCGGGAACATCCTTCCTGCATCTAGTCTGTCTAGTCCTGTTAGAATTTTATAAGTTTCAATGAGATCCCCTCTCATTCTTCGAAACTCTAGCGAATATAAGCTTAATCGACCCAATCTCTCTTCATACGCCATTCCTGCCATCCCAGGTATCAGTCTGGTGAATCTTCATTGCACTCACTCCATGGCAAGAACATCCTTCCTCAGATAAGACGACCAAAACTGCACACAATACTCAAGGTGTGGTCTCGCCAAGGCCCTGTACAACTGCAGCAAGACGTCCTTGCTCCTGTACTCAAATCCTCTCGCTATGAAGGCCAACATACCATTTGCCTTCTTAACCGCCTGCTGCACCTGCATGCTTACCTTCAGCGACTGGTGCACAAGGACATCCAGGTCTCGTTGCACTTCCCCTTTTCCCAATCTATTGCCATTCAGATAATAATCTGTCTTCCTGTATTTGCCACCAAAGTGGATAACCTCGCATCCATGGTAGGGGAGAGTGTACGTGGGCTGTTGGAGGAGATTAAATGTGTGGGTAGTGTCCATGATAGGGTAGAGTGTACATGAGCTGTGGGAGGAGATTATATGGGTGGGTAGAGTCCATGATAGTGAAGAGTGTACATGTGCTGTGGGAGGAGATGAAATGGGTGGGTAGAGTCCATGATAGGGTAGATTGTACATGGGCTGTTGGAGAAGATTAAATGCGTTTTGTAGAGTCCATGATAGGGTCGAGTGTACATTGGCTGTGGGAGGAGATTAAATGTGAGGTAGAGTCCATGATAAGGTAGAGTGTACATGGGCTGTGGGAGGAGATTATATGGGTGGGTAGCATCCATGATAGGGTAGAGGGTACATGGACAGTGGGAGCAGATTAAATGGGTGGGTCGATTCCATGATAGGGTAGAGTGTACATTGGCTGTGGGAGGAGATTAAATGGGTGGGTAGAGTCCATGATAGGGGAGAATGTACATGGGCTGTGGGAGGAGATTAAATGGGTGGGTAGAGTCTGTGATGGGGGAGAGTGTAGATGGGCTGTGGGAGGAGACTAAATGGGTCAGTAGAGTCTGTGATCGGGGAGAGTGTCCATGGGATGTGGGAGGAGATTAAATGGGTGGTTAGAGTCTGTGATAGGGAGAGTGTCCATGGCTGTGGAGGAGATAAGGTGGTAGTGTCCATGAAGGAGTGTCATGGCGGTGGGTGAGGATTAAATGGGTGGGTAAAGTCCATGATAGGGGAGAGTGTGCATGGGCTGTGGGAGGATATTAATTGTGTGGGAAGAGTCCATGATAGGGTAGAATGTGCATGGGCTGTGGGAGGAGATTAAATGGGTGAGTAGAGTTAATCATAAGGGAGTGTACATGGGCTGTGGAAGGAGATTAAATGCGTGGTTAGAGTCCATGATAGGGGAGAGTGTACATGGGCTGTGGGAGGGGATTAAATGGATGGGTGGAGTCCATGGTAGGGAAGAGTGTACATGGGCTGCGGGAGGAGATTATATGGGTGAGTGGAGTCCATGATAGGGGAGAGTGTACATGGGCTGTGGGAGGATATTCAATGGGTGGGTAGAGTCCAAGATAGGGTAGAGTGTACATGGGCTGTGGGAGGAGATTTAATGGGTGGGTGGATACCATGATAGGGTAGAGTGTACATGGACTGTGGGAGGAGATTAAATGGGTTGGTAGAGTCCATGATAGGGTAGAGTATACATGGGCTATGGGAGAAGATTAAATGGGTTGGTAGAGTCCATGATAGGGTAGAGTGTACATGTGCTGCGGGACGAGATTAAATGGTTGGGTAGTGACCGTGATACGGGAGAGCGTACATGGGCTGTGGGAGGGGATTAAATGGGAGGGTAGAGTCCTTCATAGGGGAGAGTGTACATGGGCTGTGGGTGGAGATTAAATGTGTGGGTAGTGTCCATGATTGGGTAGAGTGTACATGGGCTGTGGGAGGAGATTAAATGTGTGGATAGTGTCCATGATAGGGTAGAGTGAACATGGGCTGTGGGAGGAGATTAAATGCATAGGTCGAGTCCATGATAGGGTAGAGTCTGCATGGGCTGTGGACGGGGATTAAATGGGTGGGAACAGTCTATGATAGGGTCGAGTGTGCATTGGCTGTGGGAAGAGAATAAAGTGGTCTGTAGAGTCTGTGATAGGGGAGAGTGTCCATGGGCTGTGGGAGGAGATTGAATGGGTGGGTATAGTCCATGATAGGGGAGAGTGTACAAGGGCTGTGGGAGGAGACTAAATGGGTCAATAGAGTCTGTGATAGGGGAGAGTGTACATGGGCTGTGGGAGGAGATTAAATGGGTGGGTAGAATCTGTGATAAGGGAGAGTGTCCATGGGCTGTGGGAGGAGATTAAATGGGTGGATAGAGTCCATGATAGGGGAGAGTGCACATGGGCTGTGGGAGGAGATTAAATGGGTTGGTAGAGTCTGTGATAGGGGAGAGTGTCCATGGACTGTGGGAGGAGATTAAACGGGTGGGTAGAGTCCATGATAGGGGAGAGTGTACATTGACTGTGGGAGGAGATTAAATGGATAGGTAGAGTCTGTGAAAGGGATGAGTTTATGTGGGCTGTGGGAGGAGATGAAATGGGTGGGTAGGGTGTGTGAAAGGGTGGGGTGTTCATGGGCTGTGGGAGGAGATTAAATTGGTGGGTAGAGTCCATGATAGGGTGGAGTGTACATGGGATGTGGGAGGAGATTAAATGGGTGGGTAGAGTCCATGATAGGGGAGAGTGTACAAGGGCTGTGGGAGGAGATTAAATGGGTGGTTAGGGTCTGTGATAGGGGAAAGAGTACATGGGCTGTGGGAGGAGATTTAATGCGTGGGTAGAGTCTGTGATAGGGGAGAGTGCACATGGGCTGTGGGAGGAGATTAATTGGGTGGGTAAAGTCTGTGATAGGGGAGAGTGTACATGTGCTGTGAGAGGGGATTAAATGGGTGGGTAGAGTCCATGATAGGGTGGAGTGTACATGGGCTGTGGGAGGGGATTAAATGGAGGGGTATATTCCATGATAGGGGAGAGTGTACATGGGCTGTGGGAGGGGATTAAATGGGTGGGTAGAGTCTGTGATAGGGGAGAGTGTACATGTGCTGTGAGAGGGGATTAAATGGGTGGGTAGAGTCCATGATAGGGTGGAGTGTACATGGGCTGTGGGAGTAGATTGAATGGGTGGGTAGATTCTGTGATAGGGGAGAGTGTACATGGGCTGTGGGAAGAGCGTAAATGTGTGGGTAGAGTCTGTGATAGGGGAGAGTGGACATGGGCTGTGGGAGGAGATTGAATGGGTGGGTATAGTCCATGATAGGGGAGAGTGTACATGGACTGTGGGAGGAGACTAAATGGGTCAGTAGAGTCTGTGATAGGGGAGAGTGTACATGGGCTGTGGGAGGAGATTAAATGTGTGGGTAGAGTGCGTGATAGGGTGGAGTGTAAAAGGGCTTGGGGAGGAGATTAAATGGGTTGGTAGAGTCCATGATAGGGTAGAGTATACATGGGCTATGGGAGAAGATTAAATGGGTTGGTAGAGTCCATGATAGGGTAGAGTGTACATGTGCTGCGGGACGAGATTAAATGGTTGGGTAGTGACCGTGATACGGGAGAGCGTACATGGGCTGTGGGAGGGGATTAAATGGGTGGGTAGAGTCGAGGATAGGGAAGAGTGTACATGGGCTGTGGGAGGGGATTAAATGTGTGGGTAGAGTCCTTCATAGGGGAGAGTGTACATGGGCTGTGGGTAGAGATTAAATGTGTGGGTAGTGTCCATGATTGGGTAGAGTGTACATGGGCTGTGGGAGGAGATTTAATGTGTGGATAGTGTCCATGATAGGGTAGAGTTAACATGGGCTGTGGGAGGAGATTAAATGCATAGGTCGAGTCCATGATAGGGTAGAGTGTGCATGGGCTGTGGACGGGGATTAAATGGGTGGGAACAGTCTATGATAGGGTCGAGTGTGCATTGGCTGTGGGAAGAGAATAAAGTGGTCTGTAGAGTCTGTGATAGGGGAGAGTGTCCATGGGCTGTGGGAGGAGATTGAATGGGTGGGTATAGTCCATGATAGGGGAGAGTGTACAAGGGCTGTGGGAGGAGA
>JASTWF010000564.1:134142-194664 GCA_030390025.1 Squalus acanthias
GTGTGTGTGTTAGAGTGAGTGTGTGTGTGTGAGAGTGAGTGTGTGTGTGTGAGAGTGAGTGTGTGTGTGTGAGAGTGAGTGTGTGTGTGTGTGTGAGAGAGTGAGTGTGTGTGTGTGTGAGAGTGAGTGTGTGTGTGTGTGTGAGAGTGAGTGTGTGTGTGTGTGAGTGAGAGTGAGTGAGTGTGTATATGTAAGTCTGGGTGATGATAAGGGAACGGTAGCACAGTGGTGATGTCACTGGGCTAGTAATCCAGAGGCCTGGACTAATGATCCAGAGACGTGAGTTCAAATCCCACCACGGCAGCTGGGGAAATTAAATTCAGTTAATTAAATAAATCTGGAATAAAAAGCTAGAATCAGTAATAGTGACCATGAAACTATCGGATTGTTGTAAAAACCCATCTGGTTCACTAATGTCCTTTAGTGAAGGAAATCTGCCGTCCTTACCTGGTCTGGCCTATATGTGACTCCAGACCCCCAGCAATGTGGTTGACTCTTAACTGCCCTCTGAAATGGCCCAGCGAGACACTCAGTGGTAACTAACGGTTACAAAGAAGTATCACCACACGGACTGCAGCGGTTGAAGAAGGCGGCTCACCAACACCTTCTCCTGGGCACTCAGGGATGGGCAATAAATGCTGGCCTTGCCAGCCACACCCACTTCCCAGGAACAAACAAAAAAAATAGATCCAAGGCCCAGACTGATGATCACAGGCAAGGGAAAGACTGCAGGGGAGGTCAGGAAACTGAGTCAGGAACATCAGCCTGGCTTTAAACCCTTGGAAACTGCAGGAAGAGGGGAGTCTGAGGAATGTGAAGAGTGAACATGAATGAGTTCTAATGGGAGTTCCGGCAATTAGTCCTGGTTTCTCAATGAGCCTGTCGGGAGGAGGGAAACTTGTCGGACCAAATGTCAAAGCCAAAATTTACAAAGGATTACAAAAGATATACGGCACAGAAACAGGTCATTCGGCCCAACCAGTCCGTGCCGGTGTTTATGCTCCACTCGATCCTCCTCCTGTCTTTCCTCATCTAAATCTATCAGCATAAACCTCTATTCCCTTCTCCCTCTTATGCTTGTCCAGCTTCCCCTTAAATGCATCGATACTATTCGCTTCAACCACTCCCTGTGGTAGCGAGTTCCACATTCTCACCACTCTCTGGGTAAAGAAGTTTCTTCTGAATTCACTGAACTTTGACAGTTCTAAATGTGACGAAACCCTTCCTGTAGATATAGACCCGGCCCCTCTATCCACACGCTCTATAGATGCTCCTCCCATTACCCAGCCTGGTATAAAAGCAGCTACACCACATCCTGGTGTCACACTCACTGCTCGGGCTGTTGGGTTAGAGAAGGAGAGAGAGAAATCGTGGCCATCTCTCACCAAGTAACAGCCCCTCAGGACTTGGCTGGTCCACTCGGGATCATCGCTATTACTTACTCGCCGTGTGGCAACAAAGAATAGCTACAAGCACGAAAATGGGATATCAGAAGGATTTCAGGCGTAAAACTTTACCGCATTATCTCAAGGTGATAACATCAGTTGTGTCTCTCGCCGATATCGCCATTGGTGCTGCCGAGCAAAGCCTCAGCGACACGGAGGAGGCGAGGTTTCGAGCTGAGGTGGAATCAGCTCTCACTGAGATCAACAAGGCAGTGGAGGAAGGAGGGGAGATCAAAAGTGATGTGGATAATGAGACCGAGGAAACACCACTGGCGCACAACGATCTTGAGGAGGAGATAGACAGGATGAGAAGAGAGCTGCAGGATGTGGAAAAGGAATTAATATCACAGGAAATTCAAAAAGAAAAGAGCAGAAATGAACTTCAGAGAGACCGGGCGGAGCTAATGCAGGCAAAAGAAACCCAGAACAGAATTGCCGCTCGGATAGCAGAGAAACGAACAGTTCGCAACGTGGGTATTGGCCTGATTCTCATCCCCTTTATCGGTAAGAGCTCGAAGCATTCAAACCAAATTGCTCCTTTTTTCCAGTCCCATCCATGTGACATGCTGGTTCCCCAGAGCGGAGTGCGAACGCAGCAAGTCACTTACCGACCTAAGCTGGAGTCACACACGGAGGATGGGGGAGGCCGGTGAGGGCAGACAACTCGCAGCCTCGATCTCTCCCAAATCATGGTGAAGATCCGGAAAACAAACCACAAGTTAGCTGGGTGGGTAGAGTCTGTGATAGGGGAGAGTGTACATGGACTGTGGGAGGAGATTAAATGAGTGGGGAGAGTCTGATAGGGGAGAGTGTACATGGGCTGTGGGAGGAGATTAAATGGGTGGACAGAGTCTGTGATGGGGGAGAGTGTCCATGGGCTGGGGGAGGGGATTAAATGAGACTATTTACTGTTTTGGGAGGTGGTGATGACATCCTTCTCATGGACACGTACCGCCCTTGTCTGATTCTCTATAAACCTTGTGATCGCTCTCAGAGAGGAAATGCGCGGTTAGACTTTGTGGGGAGTCAGCAATGTGTTCAGGAAGATTTCTTGTCATTGACTGTGATGACGATAAACTGAATAATTAGAGAAAACGCTTGGCTTCTGAGAACGAGAACTGTTTGGTTCACAGAATGTGTAACTTTGGTGATGTGGAGAGATGGACGGTGAAATAGCATCTGAAAGTAACACTCAGCACACAAGCTTCCTGTGTGGGGGAGAGCAGTCAACTGAGTCCTGCACACTCAGGCCTCAGTGCAGAAACATAAGAACATACGAAATAGGAGCAGGAATAGACCATTCGGCCCCTCGAGCCTGCTCCGCCATTCAATAAGATCATGGCTGATCTTCTGCCTCATCTCCACCTTCCTGCCTGATCCCCATATCCCTTGATTCCCTTCACATCCCAAAATCTGTCGATCTCTGTCTTGAATATACTCAATGACTGAGCCTCCACAGCCCTCTGGGGTAAGTAATTCCAAGGATTCACCACACTGAGTGAAGAAATTTCTCCTCATCTCAGTCCTAAATGGCCGACCCCTTATTCTGAGACTATGACCCCTGGTTCTAGACTCTCCAGCCAGGGGAAACATCCTCCCTGCATCTACCCTGTCAAGCCCTGTAAGAATTTTGTATGTTTCAATGAGATTACCTCTCATTCTTCTAAACTCTAGAGAATATAGGCCTAGTCTACTCAATCTCTCCTCATAGGACAATCCCCCCATCCCAGGAACCAGTCTGGTGAACCTTCGTTGCACTCCCTCTATGGCAAGTATATCCTTCCTTAGATAAGGAGACCAAAACTGTACACAATACTCTAGATGTGGTCTCACAAGGGCCCTATATAATTGCAGTAAGACGTCTTTACTCTTATACTCAAATCCTCTTGTAATAAAGGCCAACATACCATTTGCTTTCCTAATTGCTTGCTGTCCCTGCATGTTAACTTTCAGTGATTCGTGTACAAGGACACCTAGGTCGCTCTGAACACCAACATTTCCCAATCTCTCACCATTTAAAAAATACTCTGCTTTTCTATTTTTCCTACCAAAGTGGATAACCTCACATTTCTCCACATTATATTCCATTTCCCATGTTCTTGCCCATTCACTTAGCCTGTCTATACCCCCTTGAAGCCTCCTTGCATCCTCCTCACAGCTTACATTCCCACCCAGCTTTGTATCATCAGCAAACTTGGATATATTACATTTGGTCCCCTCATCCAAATCATTGATATAGATTGTGAATAGCTGAGGCCCAAGCACTGATCCTTGTGGTACCCCACTAGTTACAGCCCGCCAACCCGAAAATAACCTGTTTATTCCTACTCTCTGTTTTCTGTCCGTTAACCAATCCTCAATCCATGCTAGTATATTACCCCCAATCCCATGAGCCCTAATTTTGTTTAATAACCTCTTTGTGGCACCTTAACAAATGCCTTCTGAAAATCCAAATACATCCACTGGTTCCCCTTATCTATTCTGTTAGTTACAACCTCAAAAAACTCTAACAGATTTGTCAAACACGATTTCCTTTTCATAAATCCGTGTTGACTCGGCCCAATCCTATTATTATTTTCTAAGTGCCCTGTTACCACGTCCTTAATAATAGATTTTAGCATTTTCCCTAATACTGATGTCAGTCTAATTGGTCTGTAGTTCCCTGCTTTCTCTCTCCCTCCTTTCTTAAATAGTGGGGTTACATTTGCTACCTTCCAATCCGCAGGAACCGTTCTAGAATCTATGGAATTTTGGAAGATGACAACCAATGTACCCACTATCTCTATAGCCACCTCTTTCAAAACCCTAGGATGTAGGCCATCAGGTCCATGGGATTTATTGGCTTTCAGTCCCATTAATTTCTCCAGTACTTTTTTTTACTAATACTAATTTCTTTCAGTTCCTCATTCTCGCTGGACCCTTGGTTCTCCACTATTTCAGGGATCGTTTTTTGCGTCTTACGTGAAGATAGGCAGAAAGTATTTGTTTAATTTCTCTGCCATTTTCTTATTCCCCATTATAATGTCTCCTGTCTCAGCCTGTAAGGGACCCACATTTACTTTCATTAATCTTTACCTTTTTACATATCTATAGAAGATTTTACAGTCTGTTTTTATGTCTGTTACTAGTTTACTCTCTTTCTATTTTCCCTTTCTTTATCAATTTCTTGATCCTCCTTTGCTGAATTCTAAAATCCTCCCAATCCCCAGGCTTACTATTCTTTTTGGCATCATTATCCGCCTCTTCCGTTAATCTAATACTATCTTTAATTTCTCTTGTTAGCGACAGTTGGACCATTTTACCCATGCTGTTTTTATTCCTTAAGGGAATGTATATTCATTGCGAATCATGAATTATTTCTTTTAATGTTTGCCATTGCTTTTCTACTGTCATATCTTTTAATCTAGTTTCCCAACCTGCCTTAGCCAACTCACCTCTCGTACCTACGTAGTTTGCTTTGTTCAGGTTTAGGACCCTAGTTTCGGACTTAACTAAATCACTCTCAAACTCAACGAAAAATTCTATCATATGATCACTGCTCCCCAGAGGCTCCTTTACTACAAGGTTATTAATTAACCCTGTCACCTTGCACAGTACTAGATCTAAAATAGCCAATTCCCTCATAGGTTCCTTGATGTACTGATCTAGAAAACTATCTTGAATGCTTTCCATGAACTCTTCCTCTGCACTATTTCTGCAAATTTGGTTTTCCCAGTCTACATGAAAGATAAAGTCCCTCATGATTACTCTATCATCCTTGTTACATGCATCTCTAATTTCCTGATTTATACTCTGCCTGACACTACAATCACTGTTAGGGGGCTTATAGACTACTCCCACTAGTGTTTTCTGCCCCTTGTTGTTTCTTAGCTCCACCCAAACTGATGCTACATTTTGTATTTCCGAGCCAAGATCAGGGCTACCCCATCTCCTTTTCCATTCTGCGTGTCTCTTCAAAAACTCAAATATCCTGGAATATTTAGTTCCCAACCTTGGTCACTCGACAACCATGTCTCTGTAATGGCTATTAAATCAAACCCCTTTATTCCGATAAGAACATAAGAACATAAGTAATAGGAGCAGGAGTCGCCATTTTCCCCCTCGAGCCTGCTCTGCCATTTAGTAAGATCATGGCTGACCTGATCTTGGCCTCAACGCCACTTTCCCGCCTGCTTCCCATAACCCTTGACTCCCCGTAGCTCAAATATATGTCTATCTCCGCCTTGAAAATATTCAATGACAATGACTCCGCTATCTGCGCTATTAATTCATCTATTTTGTTGCGAATGCTTCGCACATCCAGATATAGTGCCTTTAGATTTGACTTATTTCTATTTTTCCCTGACGTCACCTTAGTCACGGATGCCCTATTACCTTTGTTACTCTCTCTGTCCCTCCCTGACCCACTCTGCTTATTTTTACCCAAAACTGTATTCTGCTCTTGAGTCTTGACATTTCTGTCGCTGCTTTTAAATTTACTCTTTCCTAAATCCTCCCACCCCCTTCATTAGTTTAAAGCCCTGTTTACTGCCCTAGTTATTCGGTTTGCCAGGACACTGTTCCCTATGGAACAGCTCCCTCTTTCCCCAGTGCTGGTGCCAGTGCCCCATGTACTGAAACCCCTTCATCCCACTTCTCCTTCTTAGGCAGCCCCTCGGAACCGAGGATGACTTGCTTCCACATTAAAAATGAGTTCTCAGGTGACTGATGAGTCCAATGCGGGACCTACAGGGTTGGATTTTGATACTGGGGTGGGCTGGGGTCGTGCCATCCGCATTTCGTGTTATCCACCCGACTGCAATTGGATGTGGGACATTGATGCAATTTTAACCTAATTGGGCAATTGAGTTCCAGCATGTGGGAACCCATGAACCAATTAGTGGTTTCAGTCTGAAAGTCGCCTCTGATGATGGCATCATTGCTGCTGCATTGCAGGTCAGAGACTGCCTGGCCTTTGCTGTGAGAGGACCTAGATGCAAACTGAGGAGAGAGAGAGAGAGAGATTTTTTTTTCCATCCAGGTCCTCTCACAGCAAAGGCAAGAGGCGACTTTCAGATCTAATACTACTACAGCTGATAGTCAGCTATCCAAATGTGCTCCCGCCAGGTTTCACAATCGTGGTTCAGAACAGGCGTGCTTCACGTAGAACAAGGGTTAAAATCACAAAGGCCTTTCAAAATGGCATTAAAGAGCCAATTTAGTGCTTGTTAAGGGTTTTAACAGCCTATCCCGTCTCTTAAAGGCGGGACGGAGTCGGGACCAGCAGACACGATTTAATGAAAATTGTGTGGAGGCGGGATGGAGGCGGACTTGTGCCCGCCCGCCAGTTTTCGCAATTTTAACCCCCCACATGCCTCCAAACCCGCCTCCACGAGTCAATGAAAATCCAGTCCACAGTCTCTGTCACAGGTGGGGCAGACGGTGGTTGAAGGGGCGGGTGGGTGGGGTGCTTGGGTTGACGTGCGCTCCTTCCGCTGTTTGCGCTTGGCTTCCGCTTGCTCCCGGCGAAGAGACTCGAGGTGTTCGGCGCCTTCCCGGATGCTTCTCCTCCACTTTGTGCGGTCTTGGGCCAGGGATTCCCAGGTGTCGGTAGGGATAACCAGTGGGTGTGGTGTATTTGGACTTTCAGAAGGTTTTCGATAAGGTCCCGCATAAGAGATTAGCGTGCAAAGTTAAAGCACATGGGATTGGGGGTAAGGTACTGACTTGGATAGAAAACTGGTTGGCAGACAGGAAGCAAAGAGTTGGAATAAACGGGTCTTTTTCAGAGTGGCAGGCAGTGACTAGTGGGGTACTGCAGGGATCGGTGCTCGGACCCCAGTTATTCACAATATATATTAATGATCTAGACGAGGGAACTAGATGTAATATCTCTAAGTTTGCAGACGACACAAAGCTGGGTAGGTGTGTGTGCTGTGAGGAGGATGCAGAGAAAATCCAGTATGATTTGGACAGGTTGGGTGATTGGGCAGATGCATGGCAGATGCAGTATAATGTGGATAAATGCGAGGTTATCCACTTTGGTGGCAAAAACAGAAAGGCAGATTATTATCTGAACGGCAATAGATTGGGAAAAGGGGAAGTGCAACGAGACCTGGGTGTCCTTATGCACTAGTCGCTGAAGGTAAGCATGCATTTGCAGCAGGCGGTGAAGAAGGCAAATGGTATGTTGGCCTTCATAGCGAGAGGATTCGAGTACAGGAGCAAGGATGTCTTGCTGCAGTTGTACAGGGCCTTGGTGAGACCACACCTTGAGTATTGTGTGCAGTTTTGGTCGCCTTATCTGAGGAAGGATGTTCTTGCCATGGAGGGAGTGCAGCGAAGATTCACCAGACTGATACCTGGGATGGCAGAAATGACGTATGAAGAGAGATTGGGTCGATTAGGCTTATATTCGCTAGAGTTTCGAAGAATGAGAGGGGATCTCATTGAAACTTATAAAATTCTAACAGGACTAGACAGACTAGATGCAGGAAGGATGTTCCCGATGGTGGGGGAGTCCAGAACCAGGGGTGATAGTCTAAGGATAAGGTGTAAGCCATTTAGGACTGAGATGAGGAGGAATTTCTTCACCCAGAGAGTGGTGAACCTGTGGAATTCTCTGCCACAGAAGGCAGTAGAGGCCATTTCAGTAAATAGATTCAAGAAGGAGTTGGATATATTTCTTAAGGCTAAAGGGATCAAGGGATATGGGGAGAAAGCAGGGACAGGGTACTGAATTTGGATGATCAGCCATGATCGCATTGAATGGCGGAGCAGGCTCGAGGGGCCGAATGGCCTACTCCTGCTCCTATCTTCTATGTTTCTAAGTTTCTATGATGTTGCACTTTTTGAAGGAGGCTTTGAGGGTGTCCTTGAAGCATTTCTCTACCCACCTGGGGCTCTCTTGCCGTGTCGGAGCTCCGAGTAGAGCGCTTGTTTTGGGAGTCTCGTATCAGGCATCGGAGCTGATCGAGCGTGGTCAGAGCTTCGATGCTGGGGATGTTGGCCTGAGCGAGAACACTGACGTTGGTGCGCCTATCCTGCCAATGGATTTGCAGGATCTTGCAGAGGCAGCGTTGGTGGTACCTGCTGTACATGGTCCATGCCTCTGAAGCATACAGGACGGCAGGTATCACTACTGCTCTGTAGACCATGAGCTTAGTGCCGGGTTTGATGTCCTGGTCTTCAAACGCTCTCTTCCTCAGGTAACCGAAGGCTGCACTGGCACACTGAAGGTGGTGTTGGACTTCGTCATCGACGTCTGCCCTTGTTGACAGTAGGCTCCCGAGGTATGGAAAGTGGTTCATGTTGTCCAAGGCCTCGTCGTGGATTTTGATAATTGGAGGTCAGTACTGTGTGGCAGGGGCAGGTTGGTAGAGGACCTTTGTCTTACGGATGTTTAGTGTAAGGCCCATGCTCTCGTACACTTCGGTGAAGGTGTTGACGATGGTTTGGAGTTCGACCTGAGAGTGTGCGCAGACGCAAGCGTCGTCTGCATACTGTAATTCGACGACAGAGGATGGGACGATCTTGGATCTAGACTGGAGGTGACGGAGGTTGAACAGTTTCCCGTTTATTCTGTAGATTAGCTCCACTCCAGCGGGGAGCTTACTGAGGGTGAGATGGAGCATTGCAGCAAGGAAGATCAAGAAGAGCGTTGGTGCGATGACACAGCCTTGCTTAACCCCAGTTCGTACGTGAATTGGGTCTGTGGTGGATCCGTTGGTCAGGATCACGGCTTGCATGTCGTCGTGAAGCAGGCAGAGGATCGTGACAAACTTTTGAGGGCAGCCGAATTTGGGGAGGACTCTCCATAATCCCTCACGGTTGACGGTGTCGAAGGCCTTTGTGAGGTCAAAGAAGGCCATGTACAGCAGTTGGTGCTGTTCCCTGCATTTCTCTTGTAGGTGACACGCGGTGAAGATCATGTCCATTGTGCCCCTTAGTGGGCGGAATCTGCATTGCGACTCTGGGAGAAGCTCTTCGGCCACTGGGAGAAGGCGATTGAGGAGGAATCTTGCGATGACTTTCCCTGTGGCTGACAGCAGGGAGACTCCCCTGTAATTACCGCAATCGGACTTGTCACCTTTCTTGAAGATGGTCACGATTACGGCATCTGAGATTCCCTGGCATGCTCTCCTCCTTCCAGATAAGAGAAATGAGTTCATGAATTCGCGCCAATAGTGCTTCTCTACCATGTTTTAGTGCCTCGGCAGGGATTCCATCTGTTCCTGAGGCCTTATTGTTCTTCAGTTGTCGGATGGCCTTTTCAACCTCATGCCGGGCTGGGGTTGTGCTGAGGTGGTGGCGAGTAGCATGCTGCGGGATGGAGTTGAGGACACTCGCGTCGAAGACAGAGTCGCGGTTAAGGAGATCTTCGAAGTGCTCCTTCCAGCGGGCACTGACTGCCTCTCTGTACTTGATGAGTACCTCTCCGTTCTTGGCCCGCAGTGGGGTAGGGCCTTGGGTGCTTGGGCCGTAGATGGTCTTGACTGCGCTAAAGAATCCACGCATGTCGTGGTTGTTGGCTAGCTGCTGGATCTCCTGCGCTTTCTCCACCCACCATCTGTTCTTTAGGTCGCGAGTTTTTTGTTGGACCTCCGGCCGTCAGGCGTCTGTAGAGCTGCTTTCTTGCTCTCGAGCTGTGTTGCTGTTTCCAGATCAGGAATGCCTTGCGCTTGTGGCTTATTAGCTCCTGGATCTCCTGGTCATTCTCGTCGAACCAGTCTTGGTGTTTCCTGGTCGAGTGACCGAGCGTTTCTTCACAGGTGCTGATTATGGAGGCCTTGAGTGCAGACCAGGCGCTGTGGACACTCTGTGTCTCTGGATCACTGGGAGTTGTCAGGTTGTTTGTGAGGCGCAGGCTGAATAGGGCTTTCTTAGCGGAGTCTTTGAGTGCTCCAGCGTTGATTTTCCTGCAGCATTGTTTCTGTTGCCGCCGCTGTTTTGGGGCTAGGTTGATGGAGATGACAGAACGGATTAGGTGGTGGTCTGTCCAGCAGTCGTCAGCTCCTGTCATGGCGCGTGTGATGCGGACGTCCTTGCGGTCCCTCACTCGGACGATGATGTAGTCCAGCAGATGCCAGTGCTTGGAGCGAGGGTGCTGCCACGAAGCCTTGTACTTGTCTCTCTGACGGAACAAGGTGTTGGTTATGACAAGGCCATGTTCCAAGCATTTCTTCAGGAAGAGGGTACCGTTGGAGTTGGCTTTCCCTACCCCCTCTCTGCCGATCACACCTCCCCAGAGGTCAGTGTCCTTTTCAACTCTGGCATTGAAGTCGCCAAGGAGGATCAGCTTGTCGCCCGTTGGGAATCGGGACAGGGATTGTTCGAGGCTGGAGTAGAATTCCTCTTTGGTCTCGTCTGTGGCTTCCAGTCATGAGGCGTTCGTTTATACCGCAAGGGGAGTCTCTGAGACGCCCAACTAGCACGTTTTTTATGGCGAAGCCTACCCCATGGAGGCGGCGTTCTTCTTCAGGTTTGCATTTCCAGAAGAAGGTGTAGCCACCGCCTTGCTCCTTGAGCTGGCCTTCCCCTGCCCGACGGGTCTCACTTAGGGCAGCGATGTCAATGTCGAAACGTCTGAGCTCCCGGGCAACGATAGCGGTACGGCGTTCCGGTCTGTCACTGTTGGGGTTATCCATGAGGGTCCTGACATTCCAGGGCCCGAACTTCATTTTAAAGGGTGGAAGATGCCTGTGCGTGAATTCTTTTAACGTAGGGTGGCCGTTGCACAGCAGCTACCACACGGGCTTGACAGAGCAAGGTCTTGGTCCAATGGCAAGGGGATCCAAGACGATTGGAGACCAGGCTCTGCTACAACGGCCTAGCACACACACACACAAACATAATGCTACTGTCCTCCTCCCTCCTTCCCGCAGGTCCTCTCTGCCTGGGTTTCAGAGGCTGCAGTGTGATCCTCCCGACCCCCCCGACCCCGCTGCTGGTCCACGCTGTGCCACTCCTGGGCCCCGACCTCGCTCCTGGGCCTCGTCCTCGCTCCAGGGCCTCGACCTCACTCCTGGGCCTCGACCTCACTCCTGGGCCTCGACCTCACTCCTGGGTCTCGTCCTCGCTCTTGGGCCCCGCCCTCGCTCCTGAGTTCCGTCCTCGCTCCAGGGCCCCGACCTCGCTCCTGGGCCTCGTCCTCACTCCTGGGCCTCATCCTCGCTCCTGGGCCCCGACCTCGCTCCTGGGTCTCGCCCTCGCTCCTGGGCCCCGTCCTCGCTCCTGGGCCCCGTCCTCGCTCCTGGGCCCCGCCCTCGCTCCAGGGCCCCGTCCTCGCTCTTGGGCCCCGCCCTCGCTCCAGGGCCCCGTCCTCACTCCAGGGCCCCGACCTCGCTCCTGGGCCTCGTCCTCACTCCTGGGCCTCATCCTCACTCCTGGGCCTCGTCCTCGCTCCTGGGTCCCGACCTCGCTCCTGGGCCTTGTCCTCACTCCTGGGCCTCGTCCTCACTCCTGGGTCCCGACCTCGCTCCTGGGCCTCGTCCTCACTCCTGGGCCTCAACCTCACTCCTGGGTCCCGTCCTCGCTCCTGGGCCTCGACCTCGCTCCTGGGCCTCGTCCTCGCTCCTGGGCCCCGCCCTCACTCCTGGGCCTCGTCCTCGCTGCTGAGTTCCGCCCTCGCTCCTGGGTCCCGACCTCGCTCCTGGGCCCCGACCTCGCTCCTGGGCCTCGACCTCGCTCCTGGGCCTCGTCCTCGCTCCTGGGCCTCATCCTCACTCCTGAGTTCCGTCCTCGCTCCTGAGCCTCGACCTCGCTCCTGGACCTCGTCCTCACTCCTGGGCCTCGACCTCGCTCCTGGACCTCGTCCTCGCTCGTGGGCCTCGTCCTTGCTCCGGGGCCTCATCCTCGCTTCTGGGCCCCGCCCTCGCTCCTGGGCCTCGTCCTCGCTCCTGGGCCCCGCCCTCGCTCCTGGGCCTCATCCTCGCTCCTGGGCCTCGTCCTCGCTCCTGGGCCCCGACCTCGCTCCTGGGCCTCGTCCTCGCTCCAGGGTCCCGCCCTTGCTCTTGGGCCTCGTCCTATCTCCTGGGCCTCATCCTCGCCCCGCGCCTTGTCCTCGCTCCTGAGTCCCGACCTCACTCCTGGGCCTCGACCTCGCTCCTGGGTCCCGACCTCGCTCCTGGGCCTTGTCCTCACTCCTGGGCCTCGTCCTCACTCCTGGGTCCCGACCTCGCTCCTGGGCCTCGTCCTCACTCCTGGGCCTCAACCTCACTCCTGGGTCCCGTCCTCGCTCCTGGGCCTCGACCTCGCTCCTGGGCCTCGTCCTCGCTCCTGGGCCCCGCCCTCACTCCTGGGCCTCGTCCTCGCTGCTGAGTTCCGCCCTCGCTCCTGGGTCCCGACCTCGCTCCTGGGCCCCGACCTCGCTCCTGGGCCTCGACCTCGCTCCTGGGCCTCGTCCTCGCTCCTGGGCCTCATCCTCACTCCTGAGTTCCGTCCTCGCTCCTGAGCCTCGACCTCGCTCCTGGACCTCGTCCTCACTCCTGGGCCTCGACCTCGCTCCTGGACCTCGTCCTCGCTCGTGGGCCTCGTCCTTGCTCCGGGGCCTCATCCTCGCTTCTGGGCCCCGCCCTCGCTCCTGGGCCTCGTCCTCGCTCCTGGGCCCCGCCCTCGCTCCTGGGCCTCATCCTCGCTCCTGGGCCTCGTCCTCGCTCCTGGGCCCCGACCTCGCTCCTGGGCCTCGTCCTCGCTCCAGGGTCCCGCCCTTGCTCTTGGGCCTCGTCCTATCTCCTGGGCCTCATCCTCGCCCCGCGCCTTGTCCTCGCTCCTGAGTCCCGACCTCACTCCTGGGCCTCGACCTCGCTCCTGGGTCCCGTCCTCGCTCCTGGGCCCCGTCCTCGCTCCTGGGCCCCGTCCTTGCTCCTGAGCCTCGACCTCGCTCCTGGGCCCCGTCCTCGCTCCTGGGCCCCGTCCTCGCTCCTGGGCCCCGTCCTCGCTCCTGGGTCCTGACCTCGCTCCTGGGTCCCGTCCTCGCTCCTGGGCCCCGTCCTCGCTCCTGGGTCCTGACCTCGCTCCTGGGTCCCGTCCTCGCTCCTGGGCCCCGTCCTCGCTCCTGGGTCACGACCTCGCTCCTGGGCCCCGACCTCGCTCCTGAGCCTCGACCTCGCTCCTGGGTCCCGTCCTCGCTCCTGGGCCCCGTCCTCGCTCTTGGGCCCCATCCTCGCTCCTGGGCCCCATCCTCGCTCCTGGGCCCCGTCCTCGCTCCTGGGCCTCGACATCGCTCCTGGGCCTCGACCTCGCTCCTGGGCCTCGACCTCGCTCCTCGGCCTCGACCTCACTCCTGGGCCCCGTCCTCGCTCCTGAGTTCCGCCCTCGCTCCTGGGCCTCGTCCTCGCTCCTGAGTTCCGCCCTCGCTCCTGGGCCTCATCCTCGCTCCTGGGCCTCGTCCTCACTCCTGTGCCCCTTCCTCGCTCCTGTGTTCCGCCCTCGCTCCTGGGCCTCATCCTTGCTCCTGGGCCTCATCCTCGATCCTGGGCCTCATCCTCGCTCCTGGGCCTCATCCTCACTCCTGGGCCCCGTCCTCACTCCTGGGTCACGTCCCCGCTCCTGGGCCCCGTCCTTGCTCCTGGGCCTCATCCTCGCTCCTGGGCCCCGACCTCGCTCCTGGGCCTCAACCTCACTCCTGGGCCCTGTCCTCGCTCCAGGCCCCCGTCATCGCTCCTGGGCCCCGCCCTCGCTCCTGGGCCCCGTCCTCGCTCCAGGGCCCCGTCCTCGCTCCTGGGCCCCGCCCTCGCTCCTGGGCCCCGCCCTCGCTCCTGGGCCCCGTCCTCGCTCCAGGGCCCCGTCCTCGCTCCTGGGCCCCGCCCTCGCTCCTGGGCCCCGCCCTCACTCCTGGACCCCGTCCTCGCTCCTGGGCCTCGTCCTCGCTCCTGGGCCTCGACCTCGCTCCTGGGCCTCGTCCTCGCTCCTGGGCCTCGTCCTCGCTCCTGGGCCTCGTCCTCGCTCCTGGGCCTCTTCCTCGCTCCTGGGCCTCATCCTCGCTCCTGGGCCCCGCCCTCACTCCTGGGCCCCGTCCTCGCTCCTGGGCCTCGTCCTCACTCCTGGGCCCCGTCCTCACTCCTGGGTCCCGACCTTGCTCCTGGGCCTCATCCTCACTCCTGGGCCTCATCCTCACTCCTGGGCCTCGTCCTCACTCCTGGGCCCCGTCCTCACTCCTGGGTCACGTCCCCGCTCCTGGGCCCCGTCCTCGCTCCTGGGCCTCATCCTCGCTCCTGGGCCCTGACCTCGCTCCTGGACCTCATCCTCACTCCTGGGTCCCGCCCTCGCTCCTGGGCCTCGACCTCGCTCCGGGGTCCCGCCCTCGCTCCGGGGTCCCGCCCTGACTCCTGGGCCTCGACCTCGCTCCTGGGTCCCGCCCTCGCTCCTGGGCCTCGACCTCGCTCCTGGGTCCCGCCCTCGCTCCTGGGCCTCATCCTCGCTCCTGGGCCCCGCCCTCACTCCTGGGCCCCGTCCTCGCTCCTGGGCCTCGTCCTCACTCCTGGGCCCCGTCCTCGCTCCTGGGCCTCGACCTCGCTCCTGGGCCCCGTCCTCGCTCCTGGGCCTCGTCCTCACTCCTGGGCCCCGTCCTCACTCCTGGGTCCCGACCTTGCTCCTGGGCCTCATCCTCACTCCTGGGCCTCATCCTCACTCCTGGGCCTCGTCCTCACTCCTGGGCCCCGTCCTCACTCCTGGGTCACGTCCCCGCTCCTGGGCCCCGTCCTCGCTCCTGGGCCTCATCCTCGCTCCTGGGCCCTGACCTCGCTCCTGGACCTCATCCTCACTCCTGGGTCCCGCCCTCGCTCCTGGGCCTCGACCTCGCTCCGGGGTCCCGCCCTCGCTCCGGGGTCCCGCCCTGACTCCTGGGCCTCGACCTCGCTCCTGGGTCCCGCCCTCGCTCCTGGGCCTCGACCTCGCTCCTGGGTCCCGCCCTCGCTCCTGGGCCTCATCCTCGCTCCTGGGCCCCGCCCTCACTCCTGGGCCCCGTCCTCGCTCCTGGGCCTCGTCCTCACTCCTGGGCCCCGTCCTCGCTCCTGGGCCTCGACCTCGCTCCTGGGTCCCGCCCTCGCTCCTGGGCCTCGACCTCGCTCCTGGGTCCCGCCCTCGCTCCTGGGCCTCATCCTCGCTCCTGGGCCCCGCCCTCACTCCTGGGCCCCGTCCTCGCTCCTGGGCCTCGTCCTCACTCCTGGGCCCCGTCCTCACTCCTGGGTCACGTCCCCGCTCCTGGGCCCCGTCCTTGCTCCTGGGCCTCATCCTCGCTCCTGGGCCCCGACCTCGCTCCTGGGCCTCAACCTCGCTCCTGGGCCTCATCCTCACTCCTGGGCCTCATCCTCACTCCTGGGCCCCGTCCTCGCTCCAGGCCCCCGTCCTCGCTCCAGGCCCCCGTCCTCGCTCCAGGCCCCCGTCCTCGCTCCAGGCCCCCGTCCTCGCTCCAGGCCCCCGTCATCGCTCCTGGGCCCCGCCCTCGCTCCTGGGCCTCATCCTCGCTCCTGGGCCCCGCCCTCACTCCTGGGCCCCGTCCTCGCTCCTGGGCCTCGTCCTCACTCCTGGGCCCCGTCCTCACTCCTGGGTCACGTCCCCGCTCCTGGGCCCCGTCCTTGCTCCTGGGCCTCATCCTCGCTCCTGGGCCCCGACCTCGCTCCTGGGCCTCGACCTCGCTCCTGGGCCTCATCCTCGCTCCTGGGCCCCGCCCTCACTCCTGGGCCCCATCCTCGTTCCTGGGTCACGTCCCCGCTCCTGGGCCCCGTCCTTGCTCCTGGGCCTCATCCTCGCTCCTGGGCCCCGACCTCGCTCCTGGGCCTCATCCTCACTCCTGGGTCCCGCCCTCGCTCCTGGGCCTTGACCTTGCTCCGGGGTCCCGCCCTCGCTCCTGGGTCCCGCCCTCGCTCCTGGGCCTCGACCTCGCTCCGGGGTCCCGCCCTCGCTCCGGGGTCCCGCCCTGACTCCTGGGCCTCGACCTCGCTCCTGGGTCCCGCCCTCGCTCCTGGGCCTCGACCTCGCTCCTGGGTCCCGCCCTCGCTCCTGGGCCTCGTCCTCGCTCCTGGGTCCCGCCCTCACTCCTGGGCCCCGTCCTCGCTCCAGGGCCCCATCCTCGCTCCTGGGCCCTGCCCTCGCTCCTGGGCCCCGCCCTCACTCCTGGGCCTCGTCCTCGCTCCTGGGCCCCGCCCTCACTCCTGGGCCCCGTCCTCGCTCCTGGGCCCCGTCCTCACTCCTGGGCCTCGTCCTCGCTCCTGGGCCTCGACCTCGCTCCTGGGCCTCATCCTCGCTCCTGGGCCTCATCCTCGCTCCTGGGCCTCATCCTCGCTCCTGGGCCTCATCCTCGCTCCTGGGCCTCATCCTCGCTCCTGGGCCCCGCCCTCACTCCTGGGCCCCGTCCTCGCTCCTGGGCCTCGTCCTCGCTCCTGGGCCCCGTCCTCACTCCTGGGTCACGTCCCCGCTCCTGGGCCCCGTCCTTGCTCCTGGGCCTCATCCTCGCTCCTGGGCCCCGACCTCGCTCCTGGGCCTCATCCTCACTCCTGGGTCCCGCCCTCGCTCCTGGGCCTCGACCTTGCTCCGGGGTCCCGCCCTCGCTCCGGGGTCCCGCCCTGACTCCTGGGCCTCAACCTCGCTCCTGGGTCCCGCCCTCGCTCCTGGGTCCCGCCCTGACTCCTGGGCCTCGACCTCGCTCCTGGGTCCCGCCCTCGCTCCTGGGCCTCGACCTCGCTCCTGGGTCCCGCCCTCGCTCCTGGGCCTCGTCCTCGCTCCTGGGTCCCGCCCTCACTCCTGGGCCCCGTCCTCGCTCCAGGGCCCCATCCTCGCTCCTGGGCCCCGCCCTCGCTCCTGGGCCCCGCCCTCGCTCCTCGGCCTCGTCCTCGCTCCTGGGCCCCGCCCTCACTCCTGGGCCCCGTCCTCGCTCCTGGGCCCCGTCCTCACTCCTGGGCCTCGTCCTCGCTCCTGGGCCTCGACCTCGCTCCTGGGCCTCATCCTCGCTCCTGGGCCTCATCCTCGCTCCTGGGCCTCATCCTCGCTCCTGGGCCTCATCCTCGCACCTGGGCCCCGCCCTCACTCCTGGGCCCCGTCCTCGCTCCAGGGCCCCATCCTCGCTCCTGGGCCCCGCCCTCGCTCCTGGGCCCCGCCCTCGCTCCTGGGCCTCGTCCTCGCTCCTGGGCCCCGCCCTCACTCCTGGGCCCCGTCCTCGCTCCTGGGCCCCGTCCTCACTCCTGGGCCTCGTCCTCGCTCCTGGGCCTCGACCTCGCTCCTGGGCCTCGTCCTCGCTCCTGGGCCCCGTCCTCACTCCTGGGCCTCATCCTCGCTCCTGGGCCTCATCCTCGCTCCTGGGCCCCGCCCTCACTCCTGGGCCCCGTCCTCGCTCCTGGGCCTCGTCCTCACTCCTGGGCCCCGTCCTCACTCCTGGGTCACGTCCCCGCTCCTGGGCCCCGTCCTTGCTCCTGGGCCTCATCCTCGCTCCTGGGCCCCGACCTCGCTCCTGGGCCTCATCCTCACTCCTGGGTCCCGCCCTCGCTCCTGGGCCTCGACCTCGCTCCGGGGTCCCGCCCTCGCTCCGGGGTCCCGCCCTCGCTCCGGGGTCCCGCCCTGACTCCTGGGCCTCAACCTCGCTCCTGGGTCCCGCCCTCGCTCCTGGGTCCCGCCCTGACTCCTGGGCCTCGACCTCGCTCCTGGGTCCCGCCCTCGCTCCTGGGCCTCGACCTCGCTCCTGGGTCCTGCCCTGACTCCTGGGCCTCGACCTCGCTCCTGGGCCTTGTCCTCGCTCCTGGGCCTCATCCTCGCTCCTGGGCCTCATCCTCGCTCCTGGGCCTCATCCTCGCTCCTGGGCCCCGCCCTCGCTCCTGGGCCCCGTCCTCGCTCCTGGGCCTCGTCCTCACTCCTGGGCCCCGTCCTCACTCCTGGGTCACGTCCCCGCTCCTGGGCCCCGTCCTTGCTCCTGGGCCTCATCCTCGCTCCTGGGCCCCGACCTCGCTCCTGGGCCTCATCCTCACTCCTGGGTCCCGCCCTCGCTCCTGGGCCTCGACCTCGCTCCGGGGTCCCGCCCTCGCTCCGGGGTCCCGCCCTGACTCCTGGGCCTCAACCTCGCTCCTGGGTCCCGCCCTCGCTCCTGGGTCCCGCCCTCGCTCCTGGGCCTCGACCTCGCTCCTGGGTCCTGCCCTGACTCCTGGGCCTCAACCTCGCTCCTGGGTCCCGCCCTCGCTCCTGGGTCCCGCCCTCGCTCCTGGGCCTCGACCTCGCTCCTGGGCCTCGTCCTCGCTCCTGGGCCTCGTCCTCGCTCCTGGGTCCCGCCCTGACTCCTGGGCCTCGACCTCGCTCCTGGGCCTCGTCCTCGCTCCTGGGCCTCGTCCTCGCTCCTGGGTCCCGCCCTCGCTCCTGGGCCTCGTCCTCGCTCCTGGGTCCCGCCCTCGCTCCTGGGTCCCGCCCTCGCTCCTGGGCCCTGTCCTTGCGCCAGGGTCCCGTTAATTGGCAGTTAATTGGCACTAATCCCCTTCCCGCTTCAGGGATGCGGCTCCCAGCACAGGTCGAGTACCCGCCTCCTGGGACATTGGCATGGAGGCGGGTTGGGGGCGGGATGGGTACGTGCCCCCCGAATCTGCAATTTTCCCACCACTCCCGCCTCCAAACCCGCCTCCACGGGGCTTGGAAAATCGAGTCCTTTGTGTCTGTCTTCACGGAACAAGACGCAAAAACCTTCTCGGAAATAGTGGACAACCAAGTCATTAAATATATTCAAGAATGAGTTAGATATATTTCTTAAAGCTAAAGGTATCAAGAGATATGGGGAGAAGACAGGGACAGGGTACTGAGTTTGGATGATCAGCCATGATCTCATTGAATGGCGGAGCAGGCTCGAGGGGCCGAATGGCCTACTCCTGCTCCTATCTTCTATGTTTCTATTTTTCTATGTAACCAAGGGTCCAGTGAGAATGAGGAACTGAAAGATATTAGTATTAGTAAAAATGTAGAACTGAAGAAATTAATCGGACTGAAAGCCAATAAATCCCCTGGACCTGATGGCCTACATCCTAGGGTTTTGAAAGAGTGGCTATAGAGATAGTGGATGCATTGGTTGTCATTTTCCAAAATCCATTGATCCTAGAATGGTTCCCGTGGTTTAGAAGGTAGCAAATGTAACCCCACTATTTAAGAACATAAGAACATAAGAAATTGGAGCAGGAGTCGGCCATTTGGCCCCTCGAGCCTGCTCCGCCATTCAATAAGATCATGGCTGATCTGATCTTGGCCTCAACTCCACTTCCCTGCCTGCTCCCCATAACCCTTGACTCCCTTATCGTTCAAAAATCTGTCTATCTCCACCTTGAATATATTCAATGACCCAGCCTCCACAGCTCTCAGGATTCGAGAATTCCACAGATTCACGACCTCCTGAGAGAAGAAATTCCTCCTCATCTCCGTTTGAAATGGGCGACTCCTTATTCTGAAATTATGCCCCCTAGTTCTAGATTCCCCCACGAGGGGAAACATCCTCTCTGCATCTACCCTGTCAAGCCCCTCAGCATCTTATATGTTTCAATAAGATCACCTCTCATTCTTCTAAATGCCAATGAATATAGGCCCAACCTGCTCAACCTTTCTTCATAAGACAAACCCTTTATCCCAGGAATCAACCTAGTGAACCTCCTCTGAACTGCCTCCAATGCAAGTATATCCATCCTTAAATAGGGGGACCACAACTGCACGCAGTACTCCAGGTGTGGTCCCACCAGCGCCCTGTACAGTTGTAGCAGGACTTCCCTACTTTTATACTCCATCCCCCTTGCAATAAAGGCCAACACTCCATTTGCCTTCCTAATTACTTGCTGTCCCATTCACTCTCCTCTAGGAATCCCGATGGTGATTGGTACTTTGAAAGAAATACAGCAAGCTGTGAATCTATCCCAGACCACTAAAGACAGATGTGGAGAATTGAGTGTGAGCATCGACACTGAAGAACAAAATCTGGAGCAGTGCTACGAGAAGATAACGGAACTGAAGGAAAAGAGGGCTGAAGGCGAGAGCTTGAGAGAGAAGGAAAGGAAGGAGGTAATGATGAAGAAAGATATAGATGAGCTGTTTGAGGCAAAGAGAAAGGTGGAGGACAATCTGAATTACCTGACTGAGCTTCAGAGCGAGCTGGAGGTGTTGCGCAGTCAGTGCACTGAGGAGACCTTCTATGGGATCGATGCGATCAAAGACCGTCTGCAGGAGCTCTTCACCGTCATCCAACTGCAGAGCTTTGATAAGGAGCTGCTGTGTGACTCGCGAGTCGACAGTAAGCTCAGAGAGCTCGATGAGAAAGTCCCACAGTTTAACAGCATTTATTATAAATAGTGACAACTACAGGATTGGGAGTGGAGAGGGCAAATAAATCAGGGAAAGGGTCAGCATCTGGGTATTTCCCCATCCCCCTCCCCCCGGGTATTTCCCCATCCCCCTCCCCCGGGTATTTCCCCATCCCCCTCCCCCGGGTATTTCCCCATCCCCCTCCCCCGGGTATTTCCCCATCCCCCTCCCCCGGGTATTTCCCCATCCCCCTCCCCCGGGTATTTCCCCATCCCCCTCCCCCGGGTATTTCCCCATCCCCCTCCCCCGGGTATTTCCCCCCCCCCCCCCGCCACCCGGGTATTTCCCCATCCCCCTCCCCCGGGTATTTCCCCATCCCCCTCCCCCGGGTATTTCCCCATCCCCCTCCCCCGGATATTTCCCCATCCCCCTCCCCCGGGTATTTCCCCATCCCCCTCCCCCGGGTATTTCCCCATCCCCCTCCCCCGGGTATTTCCCCATCCCCCTCCCCCGGGTATTTCCCCATCCCCCTCCCCCGGGTATTTCCTCATCCCCCTCCCCCGGGTATTTCCTGATCCCACCCCCGGGTATTTCCCCATCCCCCTCCCCCGGGTATTTCCCCATCCCCCTCCCCCGGGTATTTCCTGATCCCCCTCCCCCGGGTATTTCCTGATCCCCCTCCCCCGGGTATTTCCTGATCCCACCCCCTGGGTATTTCCTGATCCCCGGGTATTTCCTGATCCCCCTCCCCCGGGTATTTCCCCATCCCCCTCCCCCGGGTATTTCCTGATCCCCCTCCCCCGGGTATTTCCTGATCCCCGGGTATTTCCCCATCCCCCTCCCCCGGGTATTTCCCCATCCCCCTCCCCCGGGTATTTCCCCATCCCCCTCCCCCGGGTATTTCCTGATCCCCCTCCCCCGGGTATTTCCTGATCCCACCCCCTGGGTATTTCCTGATCCCCGGGTATTTCCTGATCCCCGGGGCAGGAGGTCCAGCCAAGAAAACCCAAAACATAGGAACAATCAAACTCTGATTAAGTGGCAAATCGACAGGATGGAGCTATCCCGAAACCACTTCACACATTTACAAACCAGTTACTGTTAACGAGCCCTCCAAAATCTTACAATGACCGGGATTTGATTTGGCGCGCAACAAAGGAGGCTTCAATTAGTATAATTGAAGGACTGCTTTTCTCAAGTTCAAGCAACAAGCAGGACAGCAGAAGCAGAGCAGTCACACAGACAGGACAGCAGTTACAGCAAGCAGCAAGGAGTTCAGCAAGCAGTCCGGCAGAAGGCAGTTCCACAGCTCTTAAAAGACAGTTCCACAAGGCGAGGGGGCAACAGAAAGCTGTTCAACAAAGAAGGCCAACAGCTCCAGAAGCTAGGCCGACACACAAGAAGAGACCAGAGCAACCGCCTCAGTGACCATCAGGACACCTCGCGGCAACAAGGGCCTTACGAAACCTCTTACTCAAAAGACTCTAAACCCTGACTCTCAACTATCAAGGATTCGTTTGGTGAGCATTATCCCTGGTTCTCCAGAGTCCAACCTAGCTCGTGAAGTGGGATTGGGAGGGGTGAAGTATTCTTCTAATGTTATTTCCCTCACTTGTACAGAAGTGTTCCCCACTTTTAGAGTGTTAAGAGTGTTTGTGTTGTGTTTTTACTTTCTTGAATAAGATCAAAGTTCTTGCATCAAACCCAGTTGTCTGCTGCACTTTTTGTCACAACCCCCAAATAAGTCCAAGGTCTAGAACCGAGGGAGTGGGAGCGATTCGAACTGCTCAGAAGTCAGAGGTGAAGCTGACACAAACCACCACCCCCTACAATCCCTCAGAACCGAGGATGACTTGCTTCCACACTAAAAATGAGTTCTCAGGTGACTGATGAGTCCAATGCAGGACCTACAGTCTCTGTCACAGGTGGGGCAGATGGTGGTTGAAGGGGCAGGTGGGTGGAGTGCTTGGGTTGACGTGCGTTCTTTCCGCTGTTTGCGCTTGGCTTCCGCTTGCTCCCGTCAAAGAGACTCGAGGTGTTCAGCGCCTTCCTGGATGCTTCTCCTCCACTTTGTGCAGTCTTGGGCCAGGGATTCCCAGGTGTCGGTGGGGATGTTACACTTTTTCAAGGAGGCTTTGAGGGTGTCCTTGAAGCGTTTCCTCTGCCCACCTGGGGCTCTCTTGCCGTGTCGGTGCTCCGAATAGAGTGCTTGTTTTGGGAGTCTCATATCGGGCATGCAGACGATGTGGCCCATCCATCGGAGCTGATCAAGCGTGGCCAAAGCTTCGATGCTGGGGATGTTGACCTGAGCGAGAACCTGGTGCACCTATCTGCCAATGGATTTGAAGGATCTTGCGGAGGCAGCGTTGGTGGTACCTCTCCAGTGCTTTGAGGTGCCTGCTGTACATGGTCCATGTCTCTGAGGCATACAGCAGGGCGGGAATCACTGCTGCTCTGTAGGCCATGAGCTTAGGTGCCGGGTTTGTGGTCCTGGTCTTCAAACACTCTCTTCCTCAGGCGACCGAAGGCTGCACTGGCACACTGAAGGCGGTGTTGGACTTCGTCATCGACGTCTGCCCTTGTTGACAGTAGGCTCCCGAGGTATGGAAAGTGGTCCACGTTGTCCAAGGCCTTGTCGTGGATTTTGATAATCGGGGGGTAGTACTGTGTAGCGGGGGCAGGTTGGTAGAGGACCTTTGTCTGACGGATGTTTAGTGTAAGGCCTATGCTCTCATACGCTTCGATGAAGGTGTTGATGATGGTTTGGAGTTCGACCTCCGAGTGAGCGCAGATGCAAGTGTCGTCTGCATACTGTAATTCGACGACAGAGGATGGGACGACCTTGGATCTGGACTGGAGGCGACGGAGGTTGAACAGTTTCCCGTTTGTTCAGAGGAGGAGACCAGGAAGCTCCAGAGCGATTTGGACAGACTGGGTGATTGGGCGGATAAATGGCAGATGCACTATAATGTGGACAAGTGCGAAGTTATCCACCTTGGGTGCAGGAACGGGAGGGCAAATTATTATTTAAATGGCAATAAATTGGGAGAGGGGGAAGTACAGAGAGACCTGGGTGTTCTTGTACACCAGTCACTGAAGGCGAGCATGCAGGTGCAACAGGCGGTCAAGAAGGCAAACGGTATGCTGGCCTTCATAGCAAAAGGGTTGGAATACAGGAACAGGGATACCTTGCTGCAGCTGTACAGGGCACTGGTGAGACCACACCTCGAGTACTGTGTACAGTTTTGGTCGCCTCATCTGAGGAAAGATGTTCTTGCCATGGAGGGGGTGCAGCGGCGAGTCACCAGGCTGATACCAGGAATGGCGGGATTGACCTATGAGGAGAGACTATGTAGTTTAGGGATGTACACACTGGAGTTTAGAAGATTGAGAGGGGACCTCATAGAAGTGTATAAAATTCTGACAGGTCTAGACAGACTAGATGCAGAAGGAATGTTTCCCTTGGCGGGTGAGAACAGAACTAGAGGACATAATTTAAGGATAAGGGCTAAACCATTTAGGACAGAAATGAGGGGGAATTTCTTCACTCAGAGGGTGGTGAACCTGTGGAACTCATTGCCACAGAGGGCAGTGTACGCCAGCTCATTAAATATATTTAAGAGGGAATTAGATATATTTCTACAGGCAAAAGGGGTTAAGGGTTACGGAGAGAAGGCGGGGACGGGATACTGAATTGGAGGATCAGCCATGATCTCATTAAATGGCGGAGCAGGCTCGAAGGGCCGGATGGCCTACTCCTGCTCCTATCTTCTATGTATCTATGTATCTATGTATCTATGTTCTGTAGATTAGCTCCACTCCAGCGGGGAGCTTACTGAGGGTGAGATGGAGCATTGCAGCCAGGAAGATCGAGAAGAGCGTTGGTGCGATGACACAGCCTTGCTTGACCCCGGTCCGTACGTGAATTGGGTCTGTGGTGGATCCGTTAGTCAGGATCACGTCAATGATACGGCGCAGAAGGAGGCCATTCGGCCCATCGTGCCTGTGCCGGCTCTTTGAACGAGCTCTCCAATTAGTCCCACTCTGGAGAGAGCCTTTGGTGCAGTGGTAGCATTCCTGGCTCTGAGTTAGAAGGTGCAGAGATTCCGACCCCACTCCAGACAGTCCCGGTGAGTGGAGTCGGAGCTGAGGCTTTGAATTCTGGGCTGCCATCCAGCGGGATACTCATGTCCGGTGGGTGTGGGTGCCCCCCTCCCGCCATACAGGACTAACCCCCCCATCGGCTGGTATAAGGATGGTCACACCCATGGAGGAGTGTTCACGTCACGGCTGGTCAGACTGTTAATCAGCCTGTGAATCTTTCCACTACTTCACACTGTTCCCCAAGGGAAGAGCGAGAAGATACAAGATGATGAGTCCCTCTGCCCTGCTCTTCAACCAGAGCCCTGCACATTTTTCCTTTTCAAGTTTATATCCCTTTTGAAAGATATTATTAAATCTGCTTCCTCCCTTTCAGGGTGTGGAAGTCATGCCATTTGGGAAAAAGACAGAATGGGAATATAACCAGTCCTCTCATTGGAGTGGAGATTTAGGGCGGTAGATACCCCGCTCTTTAAAAGCTGGACAAAGGGGTTAAAGTGGTTCAGGGCGGCCCATTGACACAACCTAGGGGGAGCCCCGCCCAATCAGACACATGCTCTGCAGAGCACTTGGCTCTTTGAGAACCATCGATGTCCTTTGAAGAATGTTCTCCTCAGGTCACTGTGTCAGCCGTGGTTCAGTGGGTAGCACCTCACCTCTGAGTCAGAAGGTTGTGGGATCAAGTCCCACTCCAGACACTTGAGCACATAATCCAGGCTGACACTCCGGTGCAGTACTGAGGGAGCCCTGGACTGTCAGAGGAGCCGTCTTTCAGATAAAGCGTGAAACCGAGGCCCTGTCTGCCCTCTCAGGTGGACATAAAAGATTCCAGGGCAGTATTCGAAGAAGAGCAGAGGAGCGCTCCCCGGTGTCCTGGTCAATCTCACTTTGCTGTGTGTCGGACCTTGCTGTGCACAAACAGGCCGCCAGGGTGCAAGTCCAATCGAAAAGGGTTAGTGGTGTGATGTCACAGCGACATCACCGACAGCTGCTCAAACCAAACACAGACACACAGGTGTGACATCACTGTTGGGACGAGGTCACAGCTGAGATCACAATCCGCTCCCCTATACTCGGTCCCTCAAGGGCTTCACTAAATCCTCACTCATTTGCTCCCTGTGTTTCTGGTCAGACTCAACCGAGAAACTGTGGCTGGAGAATCCAATCCGCGGTGAGTAAAGAGTCAGAGCTGCAGCTGGGCTACAGGAATAGCAGCTTCTCGGGATATTATAGAGAGGAGAGCTCGGAGTGAACGTCACTCTGTATCTAACCCGTGCTGTACCTGCCCTGGGAGTGTTTGATGGGACAGTGTAGAGGGAGCTTTACACTGTATCTAACCCGTGCTGTACCTGCCCTGGGAGTGTTTGATGGGGCAGTGTAGAGGGAGCTTTACTCTGTATCTAACCTTTGTTGTACCTGCCCTGGGAGTGTTTGATGGGGCAGCGGAGAGGGAGTTTTACTCTGCATCTAACCCCGTGCTGTACCTGCCCTGGGAGTGTTTGATGGGACAGTGTAGACAGTGCTTTACTCTGTATCTAACCCGTGCTGTACCTGCCCTGGGAGTGTTTGATGGGAGAGTGTAGAGGGCGCTTTACTCTGTATCTAATCCGTGCTGTACCTGCACTGGGAGTGTTTGATGGGACAGTATAGAGGAAGCTTTACTCTTTATCTAACCCGTGCTGTACCTGCCCTGGAAGTGTTTGATGGGGATAGTGTAGAGGGAGCTTTACTCCGTATCTAACCCGTGCTGTACCTGCCCTGGGAGTGTTTGATGGGACAGTGTAGAGGGAGCTTTACTCTGTATCTAACCCGTGCTGTACCTGCCCCGGGAGTGTTTGACAGGACAGTACAGAGGGAGCTTTACTCTGTGACTAACCAGTGCTGTACCTCCCCTGTGATTGTTTAATGGACAAAATTGAGAGGTCGCACAACACCAGGTTATAGTCCAACTGTTGGACTATAACCTGGTGTTGTGCGACTTCTCAATTTTGTCCACCCCAGTCCAACACCGGCATCTCCGCATTGTTTAATGGGACAGTGTAGAGGGAGCTTTTCTCTGTATTTAACCCGTACTGTACCTGCCCTGGGAGTGTTTGATGGGGATAGTGTAGAGAGAGCTTTACTCCGTATCTAACCCGTGCTGTACCTGCCCTGGGAGTGTTTGATGGGACAGTGTAGAGGGAGCTTTACTCTGTATCTAATCCGTGCTGTACCTGCACTGGGAGTGTTTGATGGGACAGTATAGAGGGAGCTTTACTCTTTATCTAAACCGTGCTGTACCTGCCCTGGAAGTGTTTGATGGGGATAGTGTAGAGGGAGCTTTACTCTGTATCTAACACGTGCTGTACCTGCCCTGGGAGTGTTTGATGGGACAGTGTAGAGGGAGCTTTACTCTGTGTCTAACCCTGTCTGTACCTGCCCTGGGAGTGTTTGATGGGACAGTTTAGAGGGAGCTTTACCCTGTATCTAACCCGTGCTGTATCTGCCCTGGGAGTGTTTGATAGGACAGTGTAGAGGGATCTTTACTCTGTATCTAACCCGTGCTATAGCTGCCCTGGGAGTGTTTGATAGTGATGCGGAGATGCCGGTGTTGGACTGGGGTGGACAAAATTGAGAGGTCGCACAACACCAGGTTATAGTCCAACAGTTTTATTTGAAATCACAAGCTTTCGGAGCTGCTGCCCCTTCGTCAGGTGAAGTGAAGGAATACGAATCGGCAAAGCATCTATAGACAGAGAACAATGCCTGTGTAGCGTACAATCTCAGACGACTACAGTTAATCTTTCTGACTGCCTTTTATCACACCTCGGCAGAGAAACAATCAGGTCAGGAAGGCATTATTTTACATGGCATTGAAGGACGACTGATGGGTCTGTAGTTGCCCATCTCTGATTTGTTGCCCTTTGTGAATATGGGCACCATGTTGGCCTGCTTCCAATCTACTGCTACCTCCCTAGTGTCCAGTGACTTCCTCATATGATCGGCAATGCCTCACAAATCTCCTCCCAAGTCTCCTTTATCACTCTGGCATAAATATAATCGGCTCCCGGGACATTTATTATTTAATTTAGCCCTTTTAGCGGTCTAGGACTTCCATCTCATTCATACCAAAGTCAGTAATTTTGCTTTCCTGATATAGAGTAACATTTTGTCTCCACCACCAGCAGCTCATGTCAGAAGCTTGTTGTTGTCTGACGAGTTTTAACAGTCAGTTTTCAGTGCATGAAGCAACATATTGATGTACATTTCCAGGTCGTTGATTCCTCCACAGTGGCAAAGAAACCCTGTACCACGGAGAATGGGCGGAATGTGAAGCAAGAGGCGGATTTACACAACAGATAAGTAGAGTTAACACCATGAGGCCATGGCACTATTTCGAAGAAGAGCAGGGGAGCTATCCCCGGTGTCCTGGGGCCAATATCTATCCCTCCACCAACACCACCAAAACAGATTATCTGGTCACTATCACATTGCTGTTTGTGGGAGCCCGCTGTGCGCAAATTGGCCGTCGCGCCTCCTACACTACACCAGTGACTACACTTCAAAAAGCGCCCCATTGGCTGTAAAGCGCCCCGGGACGTCCGGTGGTCGTGAAAGGCGCTATAGAAATGCAAGTCTTTTCTTTCTAGACCCTTTGTTCTCACTGTGTAATTATCATACTGATCGCAATTGGCAGTAGTTCAGAGATGTCAAAGCTGTTGTGTTTTATGAGCTGTGTAGGTGTGTATTATGGCGCCTTGGGGGGGGCGGGGGTTGTAATTTAATTTCAGATGTCTACTAATTGACATGCTGATTCAGGATTCACACACAAATGAGGCAATCGCGCCTAAAGCAGTCCTTTCCAAATCTCCAGGTTTATGAAATTCAGAACAGGACAAACCAGTTCATGAGTAATCTGCTCTTGACCCCTGCTGGAAAAAGACAGAAAGAAAGACTTGCATTTATATAGCTACCTTTCATGGCCTCAGGAAGTCCAAAAGTGCTGTACAGCCAATGAAGTACCCCTTGATGTGCAGTCACTGCTGCAATGTAAGAAACGCAGCAGACAACCTGCGCACAGCAAGCTCCCACAAACAGCAATGTGACAATGACCAGCCAATCCGTCTCTGCCATGTTAGTTGAGGGATAAATATTGGCCAGGATTCCGGGGATAACTCCCCTGCTCCTCTTCGAAACAGTGCCATGGGATCTTTCACATCAACCTGAGAGGATGAGACGTTAAACCGAGGCCCCCGTCTGCCCTCTCAGGTTGATGTGAAAGATCCCATGGCACTGTTTCGAAGAGGAGCAGGGGAGTTATCCCCGGAATCCTGGCCAATATTTATCCCTCAACTAACATGGCAGAGACGGATTGGCTGGTCATTGTCACATTGCTGTTTGTGGGAGCTTGCTGTGCGCAGGTTGTCTGCTGCGTTTCTTACATTGCAGCAGTGACTGCACTTCAAGGGGTACTTCATTGGCTGTACAGCACTTTTGGACTTCCTGAGGCCATGAAAGGTAGCTATATAAATGCAAGTCTTTCTTTCTGTCTTTTTCCAGCAGGGGTCAAGAGCAGATTACTCATTAACTGGTTTGTCCTGTTCTGAATTTCATAAACCTGGAGATTTGGAAAGGACTGCTTTAGGCGCGATTGCCTCATTTGTGTGTGAATCCTGAATCAGCATGTCAATTAGTAGACATCTGAAATTAAATTACAACCCCCGCCCCCCCCAAGGCGCCATAATACACACCTACACAGCTCATAAAACACAACAGCTTTGACATCTCTGAACTACTGCCAATTGCGATCAGTATGATAATTACACAGTGAGAACAAAGGGTCTAGAAAGAAAAGACTTGCATTTCTATAGCGCCTTTCACGACCACCGGACGTCCCGGGGCGCTTTACAGCCAATGGGGCGCTTTTTGAAGTGTAGTCACTGGTGTAGTGTAGGAGGCGCGACGGCCAATTTGCGCACAGCGGGCTCCCACAAACAGCAATGTGATAGTGACCAGATAATCTGTTTTGGTGGTGTTGGTGGAGGGATAGATATTGGCCCCAGGACACCGGGGATAGCTCCCCTGCTCTTCTTCGAAATAGTGCCATGGCCTCATGGTGTTAACTCTACTTATCTGTTGTGTAAATCCACCTCTTGCTTCACATTCCGCCCATTCTCCGTGGTACAGGGTTTCTTTGCCACTGTGGAGGAATCAACGACCTGGAAATGTACATCAATATGTTGCTTCATGCACTGAAAACTGACTGTTAAAACTCGTCAGACAACAACAAGCTTCTGACATGAGCTGCTGGTGGTGGAGACAAAATGTTACTCTATATCAGGAAAGCAAAATTACTGACTTTGGTATGAATGAGATGGAAGTCCTAGACCGGCTAAAAGGGCTAAATTAAATAATAAATGTCCCGGGAGCCGATTATATTTATGCCAGAGTGATAAAGGAGACTTGGGAGGAGATTTGTGAGGCATTGCCGATCATATGAGGAAGTCACTGGACACTAGGGAGGTAGCAGTAGATTGGAAGCAGGCCAACGTGGTGCCCATATTCACAAAGGGCGACAAATCAGAGATGGGCAACTACAGACCCATCAGTCGTCCTTCAATGCCATGTAAAATAATGCCTTCCTGACCTGATTGTTTCTCTGCCGAGGTGTGATAAAAGGCATTCAGAAAGATTAACTGTAGTCGTCTGAGATTGTACGCTACACAGGCATTGTTCTCTGTCTATAGATGCTTTGCCGATTCGTATTCCTTCACTTCACCTGACGAAGGGGCAGCAGCTCCGAAAGCTTGTGATTTCAAATAAAACTGTTGGAATATAACCTGGTGTTGTGCGACCTCTCAGTGTTTGATAGGACAGTATAGAGCGAGCTTTACTCTGTATCTAACCCGTGCTGTACATGCCCTGGGAGTGTTTGATAGGACAGTGTAGAGGGAGCTTTGCTCTCTATCTAACCCGTGCTGTATATGCCCTGGGAGTGTTTGATGGGACAGTGTAGAGGGAGCTTTACATTGTGTATAACCAGTGCTGTACCTCCCCTGGGAGTGTTTAATGGGACAGTGTAGAGGGAGCTTTCATCCTGTAGCTAACCCGTGCTGTACCTGCCCTGGAAGTGTTTGATGGAACAGTGTAGAGGGAGCTTTACTCTGTATCTCACCCGTGCTGTACCTGTCCTGGAAGTGTTTGATGGGACAGTGTAGAGGGAGCTTTATTCTGTGTCTAACCCGCGCTGTACCTGGCCTGGGGGTGTTTGATTCCTACATTGTAGACAGAGCTTTACTCTGTATCTAACCCGTGCTGTACCTGCCCTGGGAGTGTTTGATGGGACAGTTTAGAGGGAGCTTTACCCTGTATCTAACCCGTGCTGTACCTGCCCTGGGAGTGTTTGATAGGACAGTGTAACGGGATCTTTACTCTGTATCTAACCCGTGCTGTACATGCCCTGGGAGTGTTGGATAGGACAGTATAGAGGGAGCTTTGCTCTCGATCTAACCCGAGCTGTACATGCCCTGGGATTGTTTGATGGGACAGTGTAGAGGGAGATTTACTCTGAATCTAACCCGTGCTGTATATGCCCTGGGAGTGTTTGATGGGACAGTGTAGAGGGATCTTTACATTGTGTACAACCAGTGCTGTACCACCCTGGGAGTGTTTAATGGGACAGTGTAGAGGGAGCTTTCATCTGTATCTAACCCGTGCTGTACCTGCCCTGGGAGTGTTTGATGGGACAGTGTAGAGGGAGCTTTACTCTGTGTCTAACCCGTGCTGTACCTGCCCTGGGAGTGTTTGATGGGACAGTGTAGAGGGAGCTTTACTCTGTGTCTAACGCGTGCTGTACCTGTCCTGGGAGTGTTTGATGGGACAGTGTAGAGGGAGCTTTACTCTGTGTCTAACCCGTGCTGTACCTGCCCTGGGAGTGTTTGATGGGACAGTGTAGAGGGAGCTTTACTCTGTATCTAACCCGTGCTGTACCTGCCCTGGGAGTGTTTGATGGGGACAGTGTAGAGGGAGCTTTACTCTGTATCTAACCCGTGCTGTACCTGCCCTGGGAGTGTTTGATGGGGAAAGTGCAGAGGGAGCTTTACTCTGTATCTAACCCCGTGCTGTACCTGCCGTGGGAGTGTTTGATGGGACAGTGTAGACAGCGCTTTACTCTGTATCTAACCCGTGCTGTATCTGCCCTGGCAGTGTTTGATGGGACAGTGTAGAGGGAGATTTACTCTGTATCTAACCCGTGCTGTACCTGCCCTGGGAGTGTTTGATGGGACAGTGTAGAGGGAGATTTACTCTGTGTCTAACCCATGCTGTACCTGCCATGGGAGTGTTTGATGGGACAGTGTAGAGGGAGCTTTACTCTGTATCGAACCCGTGCTGTACCTGCCCTGGGAGTGTTTGATGGGACAGTGTAGAGGGAGCTTTATTCTGTGTCTAACCCGCGCTGTACCTGGCCTGGGGGTGTTTGATTCCTACAGTGTAGACAGAGCTTTACTCTGTATCTAACCCGTGCTGTACCTGCCCTGGGAGTGTTTGATGGGACAGTTTAGAGGGAGCTTTACCCTGTATCTAACCCGTGCTGTACCTGCCCTGGGAGTGTTTGATAGGACAGTGTAGCGGGATCTTTACTCTGTATCTAACCCGTGCTGTACATGCCCTGGGAGTGTTGGATAGGACAGTATAGAGGGAGCTTTGCTCTCTATCTAACCCGTGCTGTACATGCCCTGGGATTGTTTGATGGGACAGTGTAGAGGGAGCTTTACTCTGAATCTAACCCGTGCTGTATATGCCCTGGGAGTGTTTGATGGGACAGTGTAGAGGGATCTTTACATTGTGTACAACCAGTGCTGTACCACCTTGGGAGTGTTTAATGGGACAGTGTAGAGGGAGCTTTCATCTGTGTCTAACCCGTGCTGTACCTGCCCTGGGAGTGTTTGATGGGACAGTGTAGAGGGAGCTTTACTCTGTGTCTAACCCGTGCTGTACCTGCCCTGGGAGTGTTTGATGGGGACAGTGTAGAGGGAGATTTACTCTGTATCTAACCCATGCTGTACCTGCCCTGGGAGTGTTTGATGGGACAGTGTAGAGGGAGCTTTACTCTGTATCTAACCCGTGCTGTACCTGCCCTGGGAGTGTTTGATGGGACAATGTAGAGGGAGCTTTACTCTGTATCTAACCCGTGCTGTACCTGCCCTGGGAGTGTTTGATGGGACAGTGTAGAGGGAGCTTTACTCTGTATCTAACCCGTGCTGTACCTGTCCTGGGAGTGTTTGATGGGACAGTGTAGAGGGAGCTCTACTCTCTATCTAACGCGTGCTGTACCTGCCCTGGGAGTGTTTGATGGGACAGTGTAGAGGGAGCTTTACTCTGTGTCTAACCCGTGCTGTACCTGCCCTGCGAGTGTTTGATGGGGACAGTGTCGAGGGAGCTTTAATCTGTATCTAACCCATGCTGTACCTGCCCTGGGAGTGTTTGATGGGACAGTGTAGAGGGAGCTTTACTCTGTATCTAACCCGTGCTGTACCTGCCCTGGGAGTGTTTGATGGGACAGTGTAGAGGGAGCTTAACTCTGTATCTAACCCGTGCTGTACCTGCCCTGGGCGTGTTTGATGGGACAGTGTAGAGGGAGCTTTACTCTGTATCTAACCCGTGCTGTACCTGCCCTGGGAGTGTTTGATGGGACAGTGTAGAGGGAGCTTTACTCTGTATCTAACCCGTGCTGTACCTGCCCTGGGAGTGTTTGATGGGGACAGTGCAGAGGGAGCTTTACTCTGTATCTAACCCCGTGCTGTACCTGCCGTGGGAGTGTTTGATGGGACAGTGTAGAGGGAGCTTTACTCTGTATCTAACCCGTGCTGTACCTGCCCTGGGAGTGTTTGATGGGGACAGTGTAGAGGGAGCTTTACTCTGTATCTAACCCGTGCTGTACCTGCCCTGGGAGTGTTTGATGGGACTGTGTAGAGGGAGCTTTACTCTGTATCTAACCCGTGCTGTACCTGCCCTGGGAGTGTTTGATGGGACAGTGTAGAGGGAGCTTTACTCTGTATCTAACCCGTGCTGTACCTGCCGTGGGAGTGTTTGATGGGACAGTGTAGAGGGAGCTTTACTCTGTATCTAACCCGTGCTGTACCTGTCCTGGGAGTGTTTGATGGGACAGTGTAGAGGGAGCTTTACTCTGTGTCTAACGCGTGCTGTACCTGTCCTGGGAGTGTTTGATGGGACAGTGTAGAGGGAGCTTTACTCTGTGTCTAACCCGTGCTGTACCTGCCCTGGGAGTGTTTGATGGGACAGTGTAGAGGGAGCTTTACTCTGTATCTAACCCGTGCTGTACCTGCCCTGGGAGTGTTTGATGGGGACAGTGTAGAGGGAGCTTTACTCTGTATCTAACCCGTGCTGTACCTGCCCTGGGAGTGTTTGATGGGGAAAGTGCAGAGGGAGCTTTACTCTGTATCTAACCCCGTGCTGTACCTGCCGTGGGAGTGTTTGATGGGACAGTGTAGACAGCGCTTTACTCTGTATCTAACCCGTGCTGTATCTGCCCTGGCAGTGTTTGATGGGACAGTGTAGAGGGAGATTTACTCTGTATCTAACCCGTGCTGTACCTGCCCTGGGAGTGTTTGATGGGACAGTGTAGAGGGAGATTTACTCTGTGTCTAACCCATGCTGTACCTGCCATGGGAGTGTTTGATGGGACAGTGTAGAGGGAGCTTTACTCTGTATCGAACCCGTGCTGTACCTGCCCTGGGAGTGTTTGATGGGACAGTGTAGAGGGAGCTTTATTCTGTGTCTAACCCGCGCTGTACCTGGCCTGGGGGTGTTTGATTCCTACAGTGTAGACAGAGCTTTACTCTGTATCTAACCCGTGCTGTACCTGCCCTGGGAGTGTTTGATGGGACAGTTTAGAGGGAGCTTTACCCTGTATCTAACCCGTGCTGTACCTGCCCTGGGAGTGTTTGATAGGACAGTGTAGCGGGATCTTTACTCTGTATCTAACCCGTGCTGTACATGCCCTGGGAGTGTTGGATAGGACAGTATAGAGGGAGCTTTGCTCTCTATCTAACCCGTGCTGTACATGCCCTGGGATTGTTTGATGGGACAGTGTAGAGGGAGCTTTACTCTGAATCTAACCCGTGCTGTATATGCCCTGGGAGTGTTTGATGGGACAGTGTAGAGGGATCTTTACATTGTGTACAACCAGTGCTGTACCACCTTGGGAGTGTTTAATGGGACAGTGTAGAGGGAGCTTTCATCTGTGTCTAACCCGTGCTGTACCTGCCCTGGGAGTGTTTGATGGACAAAATTGAGAGGTCGCACAACACCAGGTTATAGTCCAACAGTTTTATTTGAAATCACAAGCTTTCGGAACTATCGCTCCTTCCTCAGGTGAATGAAATGTTTGATGGGACAGTGTAGAGGGAGCTTTACTCTGTGTCTAACCCGTGCTGTACCTGCCCTGGGAGTGTTTGATGGGGACAGTGTAGAGGGAGATTTACTCTGTATCTAACCCATGCTGTACCTGCCCTGGGAGTGTTTGATGGGACAGTGTAGAGGGAGCTTTACTCTGTATCTAACCCGTGCTGTACCTGCCCTGGGAGTGTTTGATGGGACAATGTAGAGGGAGCTTTACTCTGTATCTAACCCGTGCTGTACCTGCCCTGGGAGTGTTTGATGGGACAGTGTAGAGGGAGCTTTACTCTGTATCTAACCCGTGCTGTACCTGTCCTGGGAGTGTTTGATGGGACAGTGTAGAGGGAGCTCTACTCTCTATCTAACGCGTGCTGTACCTGCCCTGGGAGTGTTTGATGGGACAGTGTAGAGGGAGCTTTACTCTGTGTCTAACCCGTGCTGTACCTGCCCTGCGAGTGTTTGATGGGGACAGTGTAGAGGGAGCTTTAATCTGTATCTAACCCATGCTGTACCTGCCCTGGGAGTGTTTGATGGGACAGTGTAGAGGGAGCTTTACTCTGTATCTAACCCGTGCTGTACCTGCCCTGGGAGTGTTTGATGGGACAGTGTAGAGGGAGCTTAACTCTGTATCTAACCCGTGCTGTACCTGCCCTGGGCGTGTTTGATGGGACAGTGTAGAGGGAGCTTTACTCTGTATCTAACCCGTGCTGTACCTGCCCTGGGAGTGTTTGATGGACAAAATTGAGAGGTCGCACAACACCAGGTTATAGTCCAACAGTTTTATTTGAAATCACAAGCTTTCGGAACTATCGCTCCTTCCTCAGGTGAAGTAAATTGGATACAGAATCGTCAGAGCATATATAGATGGAAAAAAAAGCATGTGTACTTTACAATTGCAGACCAATAAATTAAATCATCCTGACTATCTGCCGAGGTGTGATAAAGTTAATTAAGTCAGCCAGGAAGGTACCACATCAAAAGACATAGCAAGATACAACTGAGACAATGAGGTGAAGTCGCAGGGGTTCTAACGTGTCAAAAGCTGCCGTATGTATGTAAAACGAAAAGCTTTAAAAAAAAATTTACTTTTTTACTGGGAAAATTTTTACTTTTTTACTGGGAATCACATCTGTGAACAAGCTAACGACGACTCGAGTCCGGATCACGTCATGTATCGTGACATAAACCCAAGATCCCGATTGAGACCGTCTTCATGAGTGCAGAACTTGGCTATCAGTTTCTGCTCGATGATTTTGCGTTGTCGTGTGTTTCTAAGGTTGCCTTGGAGAACGCTTACCCGCAGATCCGAGGCTGAATGTCCTTGACTGCTGAAGTGTTCCCCGACTGGGAGGGAACAATCCTGCCTGGCGATTGTTGCGCGGTGCTCGTTCATACGTTGTCTCAGTGTCTGCATGGTCTCGCCGATGTACCATGCCGCGGTGCATTCTTTCCTGCAACGTATGAGGTAGACAACGTTGGCCGAGTCACATGAGTATGTACCATGTACCTGGTGGGTAGTGTCCTCACGTGTGATGGTGGTATCTGTGTTGATGATCTGGCATGTCTTGCAGAGTTTGCCATGGCAGGGTTGTGTGGTGTCGTGGTCGCTGTTATCCTGAAAGCTGGGTAATTTGCTGCGAACGATGGTACTTCTGAGGTTAGGCGGCTGTTTGAAGGCAAGTAGTGGAGGCGTGGGGATGGCCTTAGCGAGGTGTTTGTCGTCATCGATGACATGTTGAAGGCTGCGAAGATACTCTGTATCTAACCCGTGCTGTACCTGCCCTGGGAGTGTTTGATGGGACAGTGTAGAGGGAGCTTTGCTCTGTATCTAACCCGTGCTGTACCTGCCCTGGGAGTGTTTGATGGGGACAGTGCAGAGGGAGCTTTACTCTGTATCTAACCCCGTGCTGTACCTGCCGTGGGAGTGTTTGATGGGACAGTGTAGAGGGAGCTTTACTCTGTATCTAACCCGTGCTGTACCTGCCCTGGGAGTGTTTGATGGGGACAGTGTAGAGGGAGCTTTACTCTGTATCTAACCCGTGCTGTACCTGCCCTGGGAGTGTTTGATGGGACTGTGTAGAGGGAGCTTTACTCTGTATCTAACCCGTGCTGTACCTGCCCTGGGAGTGTTTGATGGGACAGTGTAGAGGGAGCTTTACTCTGTATCTAACCCGTGCTGTACCTGCCGTGGGAGTGTTTGATGGGACAGTGTAGAGGGAGCTTTACTCTGTATCTAACCCGTGCTGTACCTGTCCTGGGAGTGTTTGATGGGACAGTGTAGAGGGAGCTCTACTCTCTATCTAACGCGTGCTGTACCTGTCCTGGGAGTGTTTGATGGGACAGTGTAGAGGGAGCTTTACTCTGTGTCTAACCCGTGCTGTACCTGCCCTGGGAGTGTTTGATGGGACAGTGTAGAGGGAGCTTTACTCTGTGTCTAACCCGTGCTGTACCTGCCCTGGGAGTGTTTGATGGGGACAGTGTAGAGGGAGCTTTAATCTGTATCTAACCCATGCTGTACCTGCCCTGGGAGTGTTTGATGGGACAGTGTAGAGGGAGCTTTACTCTGTATCTAACCCGTGCTGTACCTGCCCTGGGAGTGTTTGATGGGATAGTGTAGAGGGAGCTTAACTCTGTATCTAACCCGTGCTGTACCTGCCCTGGGCGTGTTTGATGGGACAGTGTAGAGGGAGCTTTACTCTGTATCTAACCCGTGCTGTACCTGCCCTGGGAGTGTTTGATGGGACAGTGTGGAGGGAGCTTTACTCTGTATCTAACCCGTGCTGTACCTGCCCTGGGAGTGTTTGATGGGGACAGTGCAGAGGGAGCTTTACTCTGTATCTAACCCCGTGCTGTACCTGCCGTGGGAGTGTTTGATGGGACAGTGTAGACAGAGCTTTACTCTGTATCTAACCCGTGCTGTATCTGCCCTGGCAGTGTTTGATGGGACAGTGTAGAGGGAGATTTACTCTGTATCTAACCCGTGCTGTACCTTCCCTGGGAGTGTTTGATGGGACAGTGTAGAGGGAGATTTACTCTGTGTCTAACACAAGCTGTACCTGCCCTGGGAGTGTTTGATGGGACAGTGTAGAGGGAGCTTTACTCTGTATCTAACCCGTGCTGTACCTGCCCTGGGAGTGTTTGATGGGACAGTGTAGAGGGAGCTTTACTCTGTATCTAACCCGTGCTGTACCTGCCCTGGGAGTGTTTGATGGGACAATGTAGAGGGAGCTTTACTCTGTATCTAACCCGTGCTGTACCTGCCCTGGGAGTGTTTGATGGGACAGTGTAGAGGGAGCTTTACTCTGCATCGAACCCGTGCTGTACCTGTCCTGGGAGTGTTTGATGGGACAGTTTAGAGGGAGCTCTACTCTGTATCTAACGCGTGCTGTACCTGTCCTGGGAGTGTTTGATGGGACAGTGTAGAGGGAGCTTTACTCTGTATCTAACCCGTGCTGTACCTGCCCTGGGAGTGTTTGATGGGACAGTGTAGAGGGAGTTTTACTCTGTATCTAACCCGTGCTGTACCTGCCCTGGGAGTGTTTGATGGGACAGTGTAGAGGGAGCTTTACTCGGTGTCTAACCCGTGCTGTACCTGCCCTGCGAGTGTTTGATGGGGACAGTGTAGAGGGAGCTTTAATCTGTATCTAACCCATGCTGTACCTGCCCTGGGAGTGTTTGATGGGACAGTGTAGAGGGAGCTTTACTCTGTATCTAACCCGTGCTGTACCTGCCCTGGGAGTGTTTGATGGGACAGTGTAGAGGGAGCTTAACTCTGTATCTAACCCGTGCTGTACCTGCCCTGGGCGTGTTTGATGGGACAGTGTAGAGGGAGCTTTACTCTGTATCTAACCCGTGCTGTACCTGCCCTGGGAGTGTTTGATGGGACAGTGTAGAGGGAGCTTTACTCTGTATCTAACCCGTGCTGTACCTGCCCTGGGAGTGTTTGATGGGGACAGTGCAGAGGGAGCTTTACTCTGTATCTAACCCCGTGCTGTACCTGCCGTGGGAGTGTTTGATGGGACAGTGTAGACAGAGCTTTACTCTGTATCTAACCCGTGCTGTATCTGCCCTGGCAGTGTTTGATGGGACAGTGTAGAGGGAGATTTACTCTGTATCTAACCCGTGCTGTACCTGCCCTGGGAGTGTTTGATGGGACAGTGTAGAGGGAGATTTACTCTGTATCTAACCCGTGCTGTACCTGCCCTGGGAGTGTTTGATGGGACAATGTAGAGGGAGCTTTACTCTGTATCTAACCCGTGCTGTACCTGCCCTGGGAGTGTTTGATGGGACAGTGTAGAGGGAGCTTTACTCTGTATCTAACCCGTGCTGTACCTGCCCTGGGAGTGTTTGATGGGGACAGTGTAGAGGGAGCTTTACTCTGTATCTAACCCGTGCTGTACCTGCCCTGGGAGTGTTTGATGGGACTGTGTAGAGGGAGCTTTACTCTGTATCTAACCCGTGCTGTACCTGCCCTGGGAGTGTTTGATGGGACAGTGTAGAGGGAGCTTTACTCTGTATCTAACCCGTGCTGTACCTGCCGTGGGAGTGTTTGATGGGACAGTGTAGAGGGAGCTTTACTCTGTATCTAACCCGTGCTGTACCTGTCCTGGGAGTGTTTGATGGGACAGTGTAGAGGGAGCTCTACTCTCTATCTAACGCGTGCTGTACCTGTCCTGGGAGTGTTTGATGGGACAGTGTAGAGGGAGCTTTACTCTGTGTCTAACCCGTGCTGTACCTGCCCTGGGAGTGTTTGATGGGACAGTGTAGAGGGAGCTTTACTCTGTGTCTAACCCGTGCTGTACCTGCCCTGGGAGTGTTTGATGGGGACAGTGTAGAAGGAGCTTTAATCTGTATCTAACCCATGCTGTACCTGCCCTGGGAGTGTTTGATGGGACAGTGTAGAGGGAGCTTTACTCTGTATCTAACCCGTGCTGTACCTGCCCTGGGAGTGTTTGATGGGACAGTGTAGAGGGAGCTTAACTCTGTATCTAACCCGTGCTGTACCTGCCCTGGGCGTGTTTGATGGGACAGTGTAGAGGGAGCTTTACTCTGTATCTAACCCGTGCTGTACCTGCCCTGGGAGTGTTTGATGGGACAGTGTGGAGGGAGCTTTACTCTGTATCTAACCACGTGCTGTACCTGCCGTGGGAGTGTTTGATGGGACAGTGTAGACAGAGCTTTACTCTTTATCTAACCCGTGCTGTATCTGCCCTGGCAGTGTTTGATGGGACAGTGTAGAGGGAGATTTACTCTGTATCTAACCCGTGCTGTACCTGCCCTGGGAGTGTTTGATGGGACAGTGTAGAGGGAGATTTACTCTGTGTCTAACCCAAGCTGTACCTGCCCTGGGAGTGTTTGATGGGACAGTGTAGAGGGAGCTTTACTCTGTATCTAACCCGTGCTGTACCTGCCCTGGGAGTGTTTGATGGGACAGTGTAGAGGGAGCTTTACTCTGTATCTAACCCGTGCTGTACCTGCCCTGGGAGTGTTTGATGGGACAATGTAGAGGGAGCTTTACTCTGTATCTAACCCGTGCTGTACCTGCCCTGGGAGTGTTTGATGGGACAGTGTAGAGGGAGTTTTACTCTGTATCTAACCCGTGCTGTACCTGCCCTGGGAGTGTTTGATGGGACAGTGTAGAGGGAGCTTTACTCTGTATCTAACCCGTGCTGTACCTGCCCTGGGAGTGTTTGATGGGGACAGTGTAGAGGGAGCTTTACTCTGTATCTAACCCGTGCTGTACCTGCCCTGGGAGTGTTTGATGGGACTGTGTAGAGGGAGCTTTACTCTGTATCTAACCCGTGCTGTACCTGCCCTGGGAGTGTTTGATGGGACAGTGTAGAGGGAGCTTTACTCTGTATCTAACCCGTGCTGTACCTGCCCTGGGAGTGTTTGATGGGACAATGTAGAGGGAGCTTTACTCTGTATCTAACCCGTGCTGTACCTGCCCTGGGAGTGTTTGATGGGACAGTGTAGAGGGAGCTCTACTCTCTATCTAACGCGTGCTGTACCTGCCCTGGGAGTGTTTGATGGGACAGTGTAGAGGGAGCTTTACTCTGTGTCTAACCCGTGCTGTACCTGCCCTGCGAGTGTTTGATGGGGACAGTGTAGAGGGAGCTTTAATCTGTATCTAACCCATGCTGTACCTGCCCTGGGAGTGTTTGATGGGACAGTGTAGAGGGAGCTTTACTCTGTATCTAACCCGTGCTGTACCTGCCCTGGGAGTGTTTGATGGGACAGTGTAGAGGGAGCTTAACTCTGTATCTAACCCGTGCTGTACCTGCCCTGGGCGTGTTTGATGGGACAGTGTAGAGGGAGCTTACTCTGTATCTAACCCGTGCTGTACCTGCCCTGGGAGTGTTTGATGGGACAGTGTAGAGGGAGCTTTACTCTGTATCTAACCCGTGCTTACCTGCCCTGGGAGTGTTTGATGGGGACAGTGCAGAGGGAGCTTTACTCTGTATCTAACCCCCGTGCTGTACCTGCCGTGGGAGTGTTTGATGGGACAGTGTAGACAGAGCTTTACTCTGTATCTAACCCGTGCTGTATCTGCCCTGGCAGTGTTTGATGGGACAGTGTAGAGGGAGATTTACTCTGTATCTAACCCGTGCTGTACCTGCCCTGGGAGTGTTTGATGGGTCAGTGTAGAGGGAGATTTACTCTGTATCTAACCCGTGCTGTACCTGCCCTGGGAGTGTTTGATGGGACAGTGTAGAGGGAGCTTTACTCTGTATCTAACCCGTGCTGTACCTGCCCTGGGAGTGTTTGATGGGACAGTGTAGAGGGAGCTTTACTCTGTATCTAACCCGTGCTGTACCTGCCCTGGGAGTGTTTGATGGGACAGTGTAGAGGGAGCTTTACTCTGTATCTAACCCGTGCTGTACCTGCCCTGGGAGTGTTTGATGGGACAGTGTAGAGGGAGCTTTACTCTGTATCTAACCCGTGCTGTACCTGCCCTGGGAGTGTTTGATGGGACAGTGTAGAGGGAGCTTTACTCTGTATCTAACCCGTGCTGTACCTGCCCTGGGAGTGTTTGATGGGACAGTGTAGAGGGAGCTTTACTCTGTATCTAACCCGTGCTGTACCTGCCCTGGGAGTGTTTGATGGGACAGTGTAGAGGGAGCTTTACTCTGTATCTAACCCGTGCTGTACCTGCCCTGGGAGTGTTTGATGGGACAGTGTAGAGGGAGCTTTACTCTGTATCTAACCCGTGCTGTACCTGCCCTGGGAGTGTTTGATGGGACAGTGTAGAGGGAGCTTTACTCTGTATCTAACCCGTGCTGTACCTGCCCTGGGAGTGTTTGATGGGACAGTGTAGAGGGAGCTTTACTCTGTATCTAACCCGTGCTGTACCTGCCCTGGGAGTGTTTGATGGGACAGTGTAGAGGGAGCTTTACTCTGTATCTAACCCGTGCTGTACCTGCCCTGGGAGTGTTTGATGGGACAGTGTAGAGGGAGCTTTACTCTGTATCTAACCCGTGCTGTACCTGCCCTGGGAGTGTTTGATGGGACAGTGTAGAGGGAGCTTTACTCTGTATCTAACCCGTGCTGTACCTGCCCTGGGAGTGTTTGATGGGACAGTGTAGAGGGAGCTTTACTCTGTATCTAACCCGTGCTGTACCTGCCCTGGGAGTGTTTGATGGGACAGTGTAGAGGGAGCTTTACTCTGTATCTAACCCGTGCTGTACCTGCCCTGGGAGTGTTTGATGGGACAGTGTAGAGGGAGCTTTACTCTGTATCTAACCCGTGCTGTACCTGCCCTGGGAGTGTTTGATGGGACAGTGTAGAGGGAGCTTTACTCTGTATCTAACCCGTGCTGTACCTGCCCTGGGAGTGTTTGATGGGACAGTGTAGAGGGAGCTTTACTCTGTATCTAACCCGTGCTGTACCTGCCCTGGGAGTGTTTGATGGGACAGTGTAGAGGGAGCTTTACTCTGTATCTAACCCGTGCTGTACCTGCCCTGGGAGTGTTTGATGGGACAGTGTAGAGGGAGCTTTACTCTGTATCTAACCCGTGCTGTACCTGCCCTGGGAGTGTTTGATGGGACAGTGTAGAGGGAGCTTTACTCTGTATCTAACCCGTGCTGTACCTGCCCTGGGAGTGTTTGATGGGACAGTGTAGAGGGAGCTTTACTCTGTATCTAACCCGTGCTGTACCTGCCCTGGGAGTGTTTGATGGGACAGTGTAGAGGGAGCTTTACTCTGTATCTAACCCGTGCTGTACCTGCCCTGGGAGTGTTTGATGGGACAGTGTAGAGGGAGCTTTACTCTGTATCTAACCCGTGCTGTACCTGCCCTGGGAGTGTTTGATGGGACAGTGTAGAGGGAGCTTTACTCTGTATCTAACCCGTGCTGTACCTGCCCTGGGAGTGTTTGATGGGACAGTGTAGAGGGAGCTTTACTCTGTATCTAACCCGTGCTGTACCTGCCCTGGGAGTGTTTGATGGGACAGTGTAGAGGGAGCTTTACTCTGTATCTAACCCGTGCTGTACCTGCCCTGGGAGTGTTTGATGGGACAGTGTAGAGGGAGCTTTACTCTGTATCTAACCCGTGCTGTACCTGCCCTGGGAGTGTTTGATGGGACAGTGTAGAGGGAGCTTTACTCTGTATCTAACCCGTGCTGTACCTGCCCTGGGAGTGTTTGATGGGACAGTGTAGAGGGAGCTTTACTCTGTATCTAACCCGTGCTGTACCTGCCCTGGGAGTGTTTGATGGGACAGTGTAGAGGGAGCTTTACTCTGTATCTAACCCGTGCTGTACCTGCCCTGGGAGTGTTTGATGGGACAGTGTAGAGGGAGCTTTACTCTGTATCTAACCCGTGCTGTACCTGCCCTGGGAGTGTTTGATGGGACAGTGTAGAGGGAGCTTTACTCTGTATCTAACCCGTGCTGTACCTGCCCTGGGAGTGTTTGATGGGACAGTGTAGAGGGAGCTTTACTCTGTATCTAACCCGTGCTGTACCTGCCCTGGGAGTGTTTGATGGGACAGTGTAGAGGGAGCTTTACTCTGTATCTAACCCGTGCTGTACCTGCCCTGGGAGTGTTTGATGGGACAGTGTAGAGGGAGCTTTACTCTGTATCTAACCCGTGCTGTACCTGCCCTGGGAGTGTTTGATGGGACAGTGTAGAGGGAGCTTTACTCTGTATCTAACCCGTGCTGTACCTGCCCTGGGAGTGTTTGATGGGACAGTGTAGAGGGAGCTTTACTCTGTATCTAACCCGTGCTGTACCTGCCCTGGGAGTGTTTGATGGGACAGTGTAGAGGGAGCTTTACTCTGTATCTAACCCGTGCTGTACCTGCCCTGGGAGTGTTTGATGGGACAGTGTAGAGGGAGCTTTACTCTGTATCTAACCCGTGCTGTACCTGCCCTGGGAGTGTTTGATGGGACCTGTGTAGAGGGAGCTTTACTCTGTATCTAACCCGTGCTGTACCTGCCCTGGGAGTGTTTGATGGGACAGTGTAGAGGGAGCTTTACTCTGTATCTAACCCGTGCTGTACCTGCCGTGGGAGTGTTTGATGGGACAGTGGAGAGGGAGCTTTACTCTGTATCTAACCCGTGCTGTACCTGTCCTGGGAGTGTTTGATGGGACAGTGTAGAGGGAGCTCTACTCTCTATCTAACGCGTGCTGTACCTGTCCTGGGAGTGTTTGATGGGACAGTGTAGAGGGAGCTTTACTCTGTGTCTAACCCGTGCTGTACCTGCCCTGGGAGTGTTTGATGGGACAGTGTAGAGGGAGCTTTACTCTGTGTCTAACCCGTGCTGTACCTGCCCTGGGAGTGTTTGATGGGGACAGTGTAGAGGGAGCTTTAATCTGTATCTAACCCATGCTGTACCTCCCCTGGGAGTGTTTGATGGGACAGTGTAGAGGGAGCTTTACTCTGTATCTAACCCGTGCTGTACCTGCCCTGGGAGTGTTTGATGGGACAGTGTAGAGGGAGATTTACTCTGTGTCTAACCCAAGCTGTACCTGCCCTGGGAGTGTTTGATGGGACAGTGTAGAGGGAGCTTTACTCTGTATCTAACCCGTGCTGTACCTGCCCTGGGAGTGTTTGATGGGACAGTGTAGAGGGAGCTTTACTCTGTATCTAACCCGTGCTGTACCTGCCCTGGGAGTGTTTGATGGGACAATGTAGAGGGAGCTTTACTCTGTATCTAACCCGTGCTGTACCTGCCCTGGGAGTGTTTGATGGGACAGTGTAGAGGGAGTTTTACTCTGTATCTAACCCGTGCTGTACCTGCCCTGGGAGTGTTTGATGGGACAGTGTAGAGGGAGCTTTACTCTGTATCTAACCCGTGCTGTACCTGCCCTGGGAGTGTTTGATGGGGACAGTGTAGAGGGAGCTTTACTCTGTATCTAACCCGTGCTGTACCTGCCCTGGGAGTGTTTGATGGGACTGTGTAGAGGGAGCTTTACTCTGTATCTAACCCGTGCTGTACCTGCCCTGGGAGTGTTTGATGGGACAGTGTAGAGGGAGCTTTACTCTGTATCTAACCCGTGCTGTACCTGCCCTGGGAGTGTTTGATGGGACAATGTAGAGGGAGCTTTACTCTGTATCTAACCCGTGCTGTACCTGCCCTGGGAGTGTTTGATGGGACAGTGTAGAGGGAGCTCTACTCTCTATCTAACGCGTGCTGTACCTGCCCTGGGAGTGTTTGATGGGACAGTGTAGAGGGAGCTTTACTCTGTGTCTAACCCGTGCTGTACCTGCCCTGCGAGTGTTTGATGGGGACAGTGTAGAGGGAGCTTTAATCTGTATCTAACCCATGCTGTACCTGCCCTGGGAGTGTTTGATGGGACAGTGTAGAGGGAGCTTTACTCTGTATCTAACCCGTGCTGTACCTGCCCTGGGAGTGTTTGATGGGACAGTGTAGAGGGAGCTTAACTCTGTATCTAACCCGTGCTGTACCTGCCCTGGGCGTGTTTGATGGGACAGTGTAGAGGGAGCTTTACTCTGTATCTAACCCGTGCTGTACCTGCCCTGGGAGTGTTTGATGGGACAGTGTAGAGGGAGCTTTACTCTGTATCTAACCCGTGCTGTACCTGCCCTGGGAGTGTTTGATGGGGACAGTGCAGAGGGAGCTTTACTCTGTATCTAACCCCGTGCTGTACCTGCCGTGGGAGTGTTTGATGGGACAGTGTAGACAGAGCTTTACTCTGTATCTAACCCGTGCTGTATCTGCCCTGGCAGTGTTTGATGGGACAGTGTAGAGGGAGATTTACTCTGTATCTAACCCATGCTGTACCTGCCCTGGGAGTGTTTGATGGGTCAGTGTAGAGGGAGATTTACTCTGTATCTAACCCGTGCTGTACCTGCCCTGGGAGTGTTTGATGGGACAATGTAGAGGGAGCTTTACTCTGTATCTAACCCGTGCTGTACCTGCCCTGGGAGTGTTTGATGGGACAGTGTAGAGGGAGCTTTACTCTGTATCTAACCCGTGCTGTACCTGCCCTGGGAGTGTTTGATGGGGACAGTGTAGAGGGAGCTTTACTCTGTATCTAACACGTGCTGTACCTGCCCTGGGAGTGTTTGATGGGACTGTGTAGAGGGAGCTTTACTCTGTATCTAACCCGTGCTGTACCTGCCCTGGGAGTGTTTGATGGGACAGTGTAGAGGGAGCTTTACTCTGTATCTAACCCGTGCTGTACCTGCCGTGGGAGTGTTTGATGGGACAGTGGAGAGGGAGCTTTACTCTGTATCTAACCCGTGCTGTACCTGTCCTGGGAGTGTTTGATGGGACAGTGTAGAGGGAGCTCTACTCTCTATCTAACGCGTGCTGTACCTGTCCTGGGAGTGTTTGATGGGACAGTGTAGAGGGAGCTTTACTCTGTGTCTAACCCGTGCTGTACCTGCCCTGGGAGTGTTTGATGGGACAGTGTAGAGGGAGCTTTACTCTGTGTCTAACCCGTGCTGTACCTGCCCTGGGAGTGTTTGATGGGGACAGTGTAGAGGGAGCTTTAACCTGTATCTAACCCATGCTGTACCTCCCCTGGGAGTGTTTGATGGGACAGTGTAGAGGGAGCTTTACTCTGCATCTAACCCGTGCTGTACCTGCCCTGGGAGTGTTTGATGGGACAGTGTAGAGGGAGCTTAACTCTGTATCTAACCCGTGCTGTACCTGCCCTGGGCGTGTTTGATGGGACAGTGTAGAGGGAGCTTTACTCTGTATCTAACCCGTGCTGTACCTGCCCTGGGAGTGTTTGATGGGACAGTGTGGAGGGAGCTTTACTCTGTATCTAACCCGTGCTGTACCTGCCCTGGGAGTGTTTGATGGGGACAGTGCAGAGGGAGCTTTACTCTGTATCTAACCCCGTGCTGTACCTGCCGTGGGAGTGTTTGATGGGACAGTGTCGACAGAGCTTTACTCTGTATCTAACCCGTGCTGTATCTGCCCTGGCAGTGTTTGATGGGACAGTGTAGAGGGAGATTTACTCTGTATCTAACCCGTGCTGTACCTGCCCTGGGAGTGTTTGATGGGTCAGTGTAGAGGGAGATTTACTCTGTATCTAACCCGTGCTGTACCTGCCCTGGGAGTGTTTGATGGGACAGTGTAGAGGGAGCTTTACTTTGTATCTAACCCGTGCTGTACCTGCCCTGGGAGTGTTTGATGGGACAGTGTAGAGGGAGCTTTACTCTGTATCTAACCCGTGCTGTACCTGCCCTGGGAGTGTTTGATGGGACAATGTAGAGGGAGCTTTACTCTGTATCTAACCCGTGCTGTACCTGCCCTGGGAGTGTTTGATGGGACAGTGTAGAGGGAGCTTTACTCTGTATCTAACCCGTGCTGTACCTGTCCTGGGAGTGTTTGATGGGACAGTTTAGAGGGAGCTCTACTCTGTATCTAACGCGTGCTGTACCTGTCCTGGGAGTGTTTGATGGGACAGTGTAGAGGGAGCTTTACTCTGTATCTAACCCGTGCTGTACCTGCCCTGGGAGTGTTTGATGGGACAGTGTAGAGGGAGTTTTACTCTGTATCTAACCCGTGCTGTACCTGCCCTGGGAGTGTTTGATGGGACAGTGTAGAGGGAGCTTTACTCTGTATCTAACCCGTGCTGTACCTGCCCTGGGAGTGTTTGATGGGGACAGTGTAGAGGGAGCTTTACTCTGTATCTAACCCGTGCTGTACCTGCCCTGGGAGTGTTTGATGGGACTGTGTAGAGGGAGCTTTACTCTGTATCTAACCCGTGCTGTACCTGCCCTGGGAGTGTTTGATGGGACAGTGTAGAGGGAGTTTTACTCTGTATCTAACCCGTGCTGTACCTGCCGTGGGAGTGTTTGATGGGACAGTGTAGAGGGAGCTTTACTCTGTATCTAACCCGTGCTGTACCTGCCCTGGGAGTGTTTGATGGGACAGTGTAGAGGGAGCTTTACTCTTTATCTAACCCGTGCTGTACCTGCCCTGGGCGTGTTTGATGGGACAGTGTAGAGGGAGCTTTACTCTGTATCTAATCCCGTGCTGTACCTGCCCTGGGAGTGTTTGATGGGACAGTGTAGAGGGAGCTTTACTCTGTATCTAACCCGTGCTGTACCTGTCCTGGGAGTGTTTGATGGGACAGTTTAGAGGGAGCTCTACTCTGTATCTAACGCGTGCTGTACCTGTCCTGGGAGTGTTTGATGGGACAGTGTAGAGGGAGCTTTACTCTGTATCTAACCCGTGCTGTACCTGCCCTGGGAGTGTTTGATGGGACAGTGTAGAGGGAGTTTTACTCTGTATCTAACCCGTGCTGTACCTGCCCTGGGAGTGTTTGATGGGACAGTGTAGAGGGAGCTTTACTCTGTATCTAACCCGTGCTGTACCTGCCCTGGGAGTGTTTGATGGGGACAGTGTAGAGGGAGCTTTACTCTGTATCTAACCCGTGCTGTACCTGCCCTGGGAGTGTTTGATGGGACTGTGTAGAGGGAGCTTTACTCTGTATCTAACCCGTGCTGTACCTGCCCTGGGAGTGTTTGATGGGACAGTGTAGAGGGAGTTTTACTCTGTATCTAACCCGTGCTGTACCTGCCGTGGGAGTGTTTGATGGGACAGTGTAGAGGGAGCTTTACTCTGTATCTAACCCGTGCTGTACCTGCCCTGGGAGTGTTTGATGGGACAGTGTAGAGGGAGCTTTACTCTTTATCTAACCCGTGCTGTACCTGCCCTGGGCGTGTTTGATGGGACAGTGTAGAGGGAGCTTTACTCTGTATCTAATCCCGTGCTGTACCTGTCCTGGGAGTGTTTGATGGGACAGTGTAGAGGGAGCTTTACTCTGTATCTAACCCGTGCTGTACCTGCCCTGGGAGTGTTTGATGGGACAGTGTAGAGGGAGCTTTACTCTGTATCTCACCCGTGCTGTACCTGCTGTGGGAGTGTTTGATGGGACAGTTTAGAGGGAGCTTTACTCTTTATCTAACCCGTGCTGTACCTGCCCTGGGAGTGTTTGATGGGACAGTGTAGAGGGAGCTTTACTCTGTATCTAACCCGTGCTGTACCTGCCCTGGGAGTGTTTGATGGGACAGTGTAGAGGGAGCTTTACTCTGTATCTAATCCCGTGCTGTACCTGCCCTGGGAGTGTTTGATGGACAAAATTGAGAGGTCGCACAACACCAGGTTATAGTCCAACAGTTTTATTTGAAATCACAAGCTTTCGGAGCTATCGATTGCTCCTTCCTCAGGTGATGTAAATTAGATACAGAATCGCCAAAGCATATATAGATAGAAAACAAAGCATGTGTACTTTACAATTGCAGACCAATAAATTAAATCATCCTGACAGTGTAGAGGGAAGCTTTACTGTATGTAACCCATGCTGTACCTGCCCTGGGAGTGTTTGATGGGACAGTGTAGAGGGTGTTTTACTCTGTATCTAACCCCGTACTGTACCTGCCCTGGGAGTGTTTGATGGGACAGTGTACAGGGAGCTTTACTCTGTATCTAACCTCTGCTGTACCTGCCCTGGGAGTGTTTGATGGGACAGTGTAGAGGGAGCTTTACTCTGTATCTAACCCATGCTGTACCTGCCCTGGGAGTGTTTGATGGGACAGTGTAGAGGGAGCTTTACTCTGTATCTAACCCCGTGCTGTACCTGCCCTGGGAGTGTTTGATGGGACAGTGTAGAGGGAGCTTTACTCCATTCCCAGTCCTTCCTGCATCACCTGAAAGTGAATTACGATGACTCATTGCCAAGGCTTTGGGACTTTGTCCACAATTAATTGCGTTCACGTTCTGTTGCTGTCGCCATGTTGGAAAATTTGACAAGCCAATTTCTGCACTGCAAGAGCTCATAAAAGACAACAAATTGAAGAGAGCAAAAATCCAGTCAAAAAACAGGGATGGGGGAGAACAGCCCAAAACCACAGGGAGCAGATTCTCAGCTGACGGGACCCCTGAGTCTTTGTCAGCTGTTGTTCATTGCAGAGAGCTTTCGCCTCATTCATCCACATTCCAGTGACTTGAGAACAAAATCTTTGCTGACACCGAGAGAGCGTTCCACAGTCGGAGGGTCAATACTGAACGAGTGCTGCACTGTCGGAGGGTCAGTACTGAGGGAGCGCTGCACTGTCGGAGGGGCAGTACTGAGGGAGTGCTGCACTGTCAGAGGGGCAGTACTGAGGGAGTGCTGCACTGTCGGAGGGGCAGTACTGAGGGAGTGCAGCACTGTCAGAGGGGCAGTACTGAGGGAGTGCAGCACTGTCGGAGGGGCAGTACTGAGGGAGTGCAGCACTGTCGGAGGGGCAGTACAGAGGGAGCGCTGCACTGTCAGAGGGGCAGTACAGAGGGAGCGCTGCACTGTTGGAGGGGCAGTACTGAGGGAGTGCTGCACTGTCAGAGGGGCAGTACAGAGGGAGCGCTGCACTGTTGGAGGGGCAGTACTGAGGGAGTGCTGCACTGTCGGAGGGGCAGTACTGAGGGAGTGCTGCACTGTCAGAGGGGCAGTACTGAGGGAGTGCTGCACTGTCGGAGGGGCAGTACTGAGGGAGCGCCGCACTGTGGGAGGGGCAGTACTGAGGGAGCGCTGCAGTGTCGGAGGGGCAGTACTGAGGGAGTGCTGCACTGTCGGAGGGGCAGTACTGAGGGAGTGCTGCACTGTGGGAGGGGCAGTACTGAGGGAGCGCTGCACTGTCAGAGGGGCAGTACTGAGGGAGCGCTGCACTGTCGGAGGGGCAGTACTGAGCGAGTGCTGCACTGTCAGAGGGGCAGTACTGAGGGAGTGCTGCACTGTCAGAGGGGCAGTACTGAGCGAGTGCTGCACTGTCAGAGGGGCAGTACTGAGGAAGTGCTGCACTGTCGGAGGGGCAGTACTGAGGGAGCGCCGCACTGTCGGAGGGGCAGTAATGAGGGAGCATTGCACTGTGGGAGGGGCAGTACTGAGGGAGCGCTGCCCTGTGGGAGGGGCAGTACTGAGGCAGCCCTGCACTGAGAGCACTGAGAGGAGGTCCGACACCGGAGGATGCGGACCTGTGTGGGAGCGGCAGCGGGACCTGAGAGAAGGCGGAACGGCCATAAAGGAGCGCTGCAGAGGAGGCCCGACACCGGAGTGCTGCGAGTTGGGAAAGAGTCCGAGAGCGGGAGCAGTCAAACAACAACAACTGCGAAACCGCTAAAGTGACGTCACAACCAGGGAAGGAGCTGATTGGTAAGTAGGACCTGGTGAGTATTTCTACAGTCCAGTCGTCGAAGTAAAAGTAAGGTCTCTAGTTTAGAGTAAGTAGTGTTTAAAGAGAAGTAAGGTCCCTAGTGTATTTAATATTCTTTAATTTAAAGGAAGTAAAGGGAGTAAATTAAGGGTAGGACATGGCAGGGCAGCTCGGCAGCATGGAGTGCTCCTCCTCTGCTATGTGGGAAGTCAGGGACACTTTTGGTGTCCAGGGCGAACACATGTGCAGGAAGTGTCTCCAGCTGCAGCTACTCGAAATCCATGTTTCGGAGCTGCAGCTGCGGCTGGAGTCACTGTGGAGCATCCGCGAAGCAGAGATCTTCGTGGATAGCACGTTTAACGAGGTGGTCACACCGCAGGTAAAGAGTGCACAGGCAGACAGGGAATGGGTGACCGCCAGACAGAGTAAAAGAACTAGGAAGGTAGTGCAGGAGTCCCCTGGGTCCATCTCCCTCTCCAACAGATTTTCCGTCTTGGATACTGCTGGGGGAGATGGTTTCTCAGGAGAATGCAGCAAGAGCCAAGTCCGTGGCACTACGAGTGGCTCAGCTGCACAGGAGGGGAGGAAAAAGAGTGGGAGCGCAATAGTGATAGGGGATTCTATCGTAAGGGGAACAGATAAACGTTTCTGTGACCGCAGACGTGACTCCAGGATGGTATGTTGCCTCCCTGGTGCCAGGGTCAAGGATGTCACTAAACAGCTGCAGGGCATTCTGAAGGGGGAGGGCGAACAGTCAGAGGTCGTGGTTCACATTGGTACCAACGACATGGGTAGAAAGAGGGATGAGGTCCTGCAACAAGAATTTAGGGAGCTAGGTAACAGATTAATAAGCAGGACCTCAAAGGTTGTAATCTCTGGATTACTTCCGGTGCCACGTGCTAGTGAGTATAGGAATAGGAGGATAGAGCAGATGAATGCGTGGCTTAAGAGTTGGTGCAGGAGGGAGGGCTTTAGTTTCCTGGATCACTGGGTCTGCTTCTGGGGAAGGTGGGACCTGTACAAGTCGGACGGGTTGCACCTGAACCGGAACAGGACCAACATCCTTGCGGGGGAGGTTTGCTAGTGCTGTTGGGGGGGGTTTAATCTAACTTGGCAGGGGGATGGGATACGGAGTGGAGCTATAGTAGGGGGTAATGCACAGCCAAATATAGAGGAAAAAACAAGTCAGCCTGGAAGGCAGAGCAAATATGCAACGGCACAAGGGAGTATGGCAAGGCTGGATGGCATTTATTTTAATGCAAGGAGTCTTGCGAGTAAGGCAGATCAATTGAAAGTGTTGATGAACACATGGGAGTATGATATTGTAGCTATCACAGAGACATGGTTGAGGGAGGGGCAGGACTGGCAGCTCAATATTCCGGGGTATAGAATCTTCAGGTGAGACAGAGGGGGGTTTAAAAGAGGAGAGGGTGTCACAATATTAATCAAGGAGTCAATTACTGCTGTAAGGAGGGATGATATCTTAGCAGGTTCCTCTAACGAGGCCATATGGGTAGAACTTAAAAACAAAAAGGGGGCAAGCACTTTGCTGGGAGTGTACTATAGGCCCCCAAACAGTCAGGGGGAGATAGAGGAACAGATATGAAGGCAAATCTCAGAGAAGTGTAGAAATAATAGGGTAATAATAGTAGGGGATTTCAACTTCCCCAATATTAACTGGGATAGTCAGAGTGTGAAAGGCTTAGAGGGTGCGGAATTCTTAAAGTGCATCCAGGAGAGCTTTTTGAGCCAGCATGTAGAAAGTCCTACAAGAGAGGGGGCGGTACTGGACCTAATTCTAGGGAATGTAGCCGGGCAAGTGGTAGAAGTGTCAGTAGGAGAGCATTTTGGTGACAGTGACCATAATTTGGTGAGATTCAAAGTAGTAATGGAAAAGGAGAAAGATGGACCGGAAATAAAGGTTCTAAATTGGGGGAAGGCCGATTTTAATACGATAAGGCAGGATCTGGCCAAAGTGGATTGGGATAGGCTACTTGTAGGAAAATCCACATCAGAGCAGTGGAAGTCTTTCAGAAAGGAAATAGAGAGAGTACAACGCCAACATGTTCCCGTAAAGGTCAAGGGTGGAACCAACAAGCCCAAGGAACCTTGGATGTCAAGGGATATACAAGAATGGATTAGGAAAAAAAGGGAGGCTTTTGGCAGATACAAAGGACTAAAAACAAAGGACTAGGAAGCCCTAGAGAAGTATAGAAAGTGCAGGGGGGTACTTAAAAAAGAAATTAGGAGAGCAAAGAGGGGGCATGAAAAAACACTGGCAGGCAAAATAAAGGAAAATCCCAAGGTGTTTTATAAGTATATTAAGGGCAAGAGGATAACCAGGGAAAGAGTAGGGCCCATTAGGGACCAAAGTGGCAATCTGTGTGTAGAGCTGGAAGATGTGGGTGAGGTTTTAAATGAATATTTTGCATCTGTGTTCACTATGGAGAAGGACGATGTAGGCACAGAAATCAGGCAGGGGGATTGTGATATACTTGAACAAATTAGTATTGAGAGGGAGGAGGTACTAGCGGTTTTAGCGGGCTTAAAAGTGGATAAATCCCCAGGCCCAGACGAGATGTATCCCAGGCTGCTGTGTGAGGCAAGGGAGGAGATTGCAGGGGCTCTGACACAAATTTTCAGAACCTCTCTGACCACAGGGGAAGTGATACTTCACCTGAGGAAGGGGCGATCGATAGCTCCGAAAGCTTGTGATTTCAAATAAAACTGTTGGACTATAACCTGGTGTTGTGCGACCTCTCAATTTTGTCCACAGGGGAAGTGCCAGAGGACTGGAGAACAGCTAACGTAGTACCATTATTCAAGAAGGGTAGTAGGGAAAAATCAGGGAATTACAGGCCAGTGAGCCTAACATCAGTGGAAGGGAAATTATTGGAAAAAATTCTGAGGGACAGAATTAGTCTCCACTTGGAGAGGCAAGGATTAATCAAGGATAGTCAGCATGGCTTTGTCAGGGGGAGATCATGTCTGACCAATTTGATTGAATTTTTCGAGGGGGTGACTAGGTTTGTGGATGAGGGTAGTGTAGTTGATGTAGTCGACATGGACTTCAGTAAGGCTTTTGACAAAGTCCTGCATGGGAGACTGGTCAAGAAGGTAAGAGCCCATGGGATCCAGGGCAATTTGGAACATTGGATCCAAATTGGCTTAGTGGCAGGAGGCAGAGTGTAATGGTCGAAGGTTGTTTTTGTGACTGGAAGCCTGTGTCCAGTGGTGTACCGCAGGGATCGGTGCTGGGTCCTTTGCTGATTGTAGTGTACATTAATGATTTAGATAGGAATGTAGGATGTATGATCAGTAAATTCGCAGAGGACACGAAAATTGGTGGAGTGGTAAATAATGAGGAGGGAAGCCTCAGGCAACAGGACGATATAGACGGGTTGGTCAAATGGGCAGAACACTGGCAAATGGAATTTAACCCTGAAAAGTGTGAGGTGATGCATTTTGGGAGGACTAACAAGGCAAGGGAATACACAATGAATGGTAGGACCCTAGGAAGGACAGAGGATCAGAGGGACCTTGGTGTGCATGTACATAGATCCCTTAAGGCAGCAGGACAGGTAGATAAGGTGGTTAAGAAGGCATATGGGATACTTGCCTTCATTACCCGAGGCATAGAATATAAGAGCAGGGAGGTTATGATGGAGCTGTACAAAATGCTAGTTAGGCCACAGCTGGAATACTGTGTGCAGTTCTGGTCGCCACACTATAGGAAGGATGTGATTGCATTGGAGAGGGTGCAGAGGAGATTCACCAGGATGTTACCTGGGCTGGAGCGCTTCAGCTATGAAGAGAGACTGGACAGGCTGGGGTTGTTTTCCTTAGAGCAGAGAAGGCTGAGGGGGGACCTGATTGAGGTGTACAAAATTATGAGGGGCAAAGATAGGGTAGATAGAAAGGAACTTTTCCCCTTAGTAGAGGGGTCAATAACCAGGGGGCATAGTTTCAAGGTAAGGGGCAGGAGGTTTAGAGGGGATTTGAGGAAAAACTTTTTCACCCAGAGGGTGGCTGGAATCTGGAACTCACTGCCTGAAAGGGTGGTAGAGGCAGGAACCCTCACAACATTCCTGAAGCATTTAGATGAGCACTTGAAACGCCATAGCATACAAGGCTACGGACCAAGTGCTGGAAAATGGGATTAGAATAGGCAGGGCTTGATGGCCGGCACGGACACGATGGGACGAAGGGCCTCTTTCTGTGCTGTATGACTCTATCTATGACTCTATGACTGTCAGAGAGGCAGTCCTGAGGGAGCACTGCACTTTCAGAGGGACAGTACTGAGGGAGCGCTGCACTTTCGGAGGGGCAGCACTGAGGGAGCACTGCACTGTCGGAGGGGCAGTACTGAGGGAGAACTGCACTGTCGGAGGGGCAGTACTGAGGGAGCGCTGCACTGTCGGAGGGGTAGTACTGAGAGAGTGCTGCACTGTCGGAGGGGCAGTACTGATGCGGTGCTGCTCTGTTGGAGGTGCGGTACTGAGGAAGCGCTGCACTGTCAGAGGGGTAGTACTGAGGGAGCGCTGCACTGTCGGAGGGGCAGTGCTGAGTGAGTGCCGCACTGTCGGAGGGGCAGTACTGAGAGAGCGCTGCACTGTCGGAGGGGCAGTACTGAGGGAGCGCTGCACTGTCGGAGGGGCAGTACTGAGGGAGCGCTGCACTGTCAGAGGGACAGTACTGAGGGAATGCTGCACTGTCGGAGGGGCAGTACTGAGGGAGCGCTGCACTGTCGGAGGGGCAGTACTGAGTGAGTGCCACACTGTCGGACGGGCAGTACTGAGGGAGCGCTGCACTGTCAGAGGCGCGGGACCGAGGCAGCGCCGCACTGTCGGAAGGGAAGTACTGAGGGAGTGCTGCATTGTCGGAGGGAGCAGTACTGAGGGAGTGCTGCACTGTCGGAGGGACAGTACTGAGGGAGCGCTACACTGTCAGAGGGGTAGTACTGAGGGAGCGCTGCACTGTCGGAGGGACAGTACTGAGGGAGCGCTACACTGTCAGAGGGGTAGTACTGAGGGAGCGCTGCACTGTCGGAGGGACAGTACTGAGGGAGCGCTACACTGTCAGAGGGGTAGTACTGAGGGAGCGCTGCACTGTCGGAGGGACAGTACTGAGGGAGCGCTACACTGTCAGAGGGGTAGTACTGAGGGAGCGCTGCACTGTCGGAGGGACAGTACTGAGGGAGCGCTACACTGTCGGAGGGGCAGTGCTGAGGGAGTGCTGCACTGTCAGAGGGGCAGTAGTGAGGGAGTGCTGCACTGTCAGAGGGACAGCACTGAGGGAGTGCTTCACTTTTCGAGAGGCAGTACTGAGGGAGCACTGCACTGTCGGAGGGGCAGTACTGAGGGAGTGCTGCACTGTAAGAGGCTCAGTACTGAGGGAGCGCTGGACTGTCGGAGGGGCAGTACTGAGGGAGTGCTGCACTGTCGGAGGGGCAGTACTGAGGGAGCGCTGCACTGTCGGAGGGGCAGTACTGAGGGAGCGCTGCACTGTCGGAGGGGTAGTACTGAGTGAGTGCTGCACTGTCGGAGGGGCAGTACTGAGGTAGCGCTGCACTGTCGGAGGGGCAGTACTGAGGGAGTGCTGCACTGTCGGAGGGGCAGTACTGAGGGAGTGCTGCACTGTCGGAGGGGCAGTACTGAGGGAGTGCTGCATTGTCGGAGGGGCAGTACTGAGGGAGTGCTGCACTGTCAGAGGGGCAGTAGTGAGGGAGTGCTGCACTGTCGGAGTGGCAGTACTGAGGGAGCGCTGCACTGTCAGAGGGGCAGTACTGAGGGAGCGCTGCACTGTCAAAGTGGCAGTACTGAGGGAGCGCCGCACTGTCGGAGGGGCGGTACTGAGGGAGCGCTGCACTGTCGGAGGGGCAGTACTGAGGGAGCGCCGCACTGTCGGAGGGGCAGTACTGTGGGAGTGCTGCACTGTCGGAGGGGCCGTCTTTCAGATGAGATGTTAAACCTAGTCCCCGTCTGCGCTCTCAGGTTGACATATAAGATGCCATGGCACTACTTCAAAGAAGAGCAGGGATTTATCTCCGTGTCCTGGTCAACATTTAGCGCTTAAGCAACTTCACTAAAACAGATTATTTGGTCATTCTCACATTGCTGTTTGTGGGAGCTTGCTGTGCGCAAATTGGCTGCCGCGTTTCCCACAATACTACAGTGACTACACTCCAAAAGAACCTCATTGGCTGTAAAGCGCTTTGTGACGTCCTGAGTTTTTGCAAGGCGCTATAGAAATGCAAGTCTTTCTTTCTGCGCCCGGTTCCATTGAGACGTGTCTTTGGTTTGGTTCCTTCAGACCGCCATGAGTGCCCACAATTCTCTGCTGTCGGAGGAGAGCCTGTCGTGTCCCGTGTGCCTGGAGATATTTAAGAATCCCGTCACCATTCCGTGCGGACACAACTTCTGCATGGACTGTATCAGCAGCTGCTGGGACGATGACTCCGACTCGGAGAGCTGCAAGTGTCCAGAGTGTCGGCAAGACTTCAGCCCACGGCCCCTGCTGTCCAAGAACATTGTCCTGTGTAAGATCGTGGAGAGGTTGCGGAGATCGGGAGAGGAGACCACCCCCGAGATGGTGGCAGCCCCCGGGGAGGTTCCCTGCGACTTCTGCACCGACAGCAAGCTGAAGGCCAGCAAGTCATGTGTGGTGTGCATGGCCTCGTTCTGCGAGCTCCACCTGCGCTCTCACTACGAGGACTCAGTCTTCCGGCACCACCAGCTCCACGACCTGGTGAGGGACTTTGAGAAGAGGAGGTGCCCGGAGCACGGGCGGCCCCTGGAGTTCTTCTCTCGCACCAGCCAGTCCTGTCTGTGCAGCGTCTGCGCCATCAAGGGGCATCGCGACCACGAAACCGTCACCGTGGAGGAGGAGGTCAGCGGCATCCAGGTACTGCACCCAGCACAGGCCAGCATCAGGGAGCGAGTGTGTCCAGAGTGAGTGTGGGATCGAGAGAGAGACAGTGACTGTGGGATAGAGAGAGAGAGGGATAGAGAGAGAGAGAGAGGGATAGAGAGAGAGAGAGAGGGATAGAGAGAGAGAGAGGGATAGAGAGAGAGTGAGAGAGGGATAGAGAGAGAGAGAGAGGGATAGTGAGAGAGAGAGAGAGGGATAGTGAGAGAGAGAGAGAGGGATAGAGAGAGAGGGAGAGAGAGAGAGAGAGATAGAGAGAGAGAGAGGGATAGAGAGAGAGAGAGAGAGAGAGAGAGGGATAGAGAGAGAGAGAGATAGAGGGATAGAGAGAGAGAAAGAGAGAGAGAGGGATAGAGAGAGAGAGAGAGGGATAGAGAGAGAGAGAGATAGAGGGATAGAGAGAGAGAGAGAGAGGGAGAGAGAGAGAGAGAGGGATAGAGAGAGAGAGAGGGATAGTGAGAGAGTGAGAGAGGGATAGAGAGAGAGAGAGGGATAGAGAGAGAGAGGGATAGAGAGAGAGAGAGATAGAGAGAGAGAGAGAGAGGGATAGAGAGAGAGAGAGGGATAGAGAGAGAGGGAGAGAGAGACAGAGAGAGAGAGAGAGAGGGATAGAGAGAGAGAGATAGAGGGATAGAGAGAGAGAAAGAGAGAGAGAGGGATAGAGAGAGAGAGAGAGAGGGATAGAGAGAGAGAGAGAGGGATAGAGAGAGAGAGAGAGGGATAGAGAGAGAGAGAGGGATAGTGAGAGAGTGAGAGAGGGATAGAGAGAGAGAGAGGGATAGAGAGAGAGAGGGATAGAGAGAGAGAGAGATAGAGGGATAGAGAGAGGGATAGAGAGAGAGAGGGATAGAGAGAGAGTGAGAGAGGGATAGAGAGAGAGAGAGAGGGATAGAGAGAGAGAGAGAGGGATAGAGAGAGAGAGAGGGATAGTGAGAGAGTGAGAGAGGGATAGAGAGAGAGAGAGGGATAGAGAGAGAGAGGGATAGAGAGAGAGTGAGAGAGGGATAGAGAGAGAGAGAGGGAGAGAGGGATAGAGAGAGAGAGAGGGAGAGAGAGGGATAGAGAGAGAGAGAGGGATAGAGAGAGAGAGAGGGATAGAGAGAGTGAGAGAGGGATAGAGAGAGAGAGAGGGATAGAGAGAGGGATAGAGAGAGAGTGAGAGAGGGATAGCGAGAGAGAGAGAGGGATAGCGAGAGAGAGAGGGAGAGGGATAGAGAGAGGGAGAGAGAGAGAGAGGGATAGAGAGAGTGAGAGAGGGATAGAGAGAGAGTGAGAGAGGGATAGAGAGAGAGAGAGAGAGGGGGATAGAGAGAGAGTGAGAGAGGGATAGAGAGAGAGAGAGAGGGATAGAGAGAGAGGGATAGAGAGAGTGAGAGAGGGATAGAGAGAGAGAGGGATAGAGAGAGGGATAGAGAGAGAGAGGGATAGAGAGAGAGTGAGAGAGGGATAGATAGAGAGAGAGGGATAGAGAGAGAGTGAGAGAGGGATAGAGAGAGAGAGGGATAGAGAGAGAGTGAGAGAGGGATAGAGAGAGAGAGGGATAGAGAGAGTGAGAGAGGGATAGATAGAGAGAGAGAGAGAGAGGGATAGAGAGAGAGAGAGAGAGAGAGGGATAGAGAGAGAGAGAGAGAGAGAGAGGGATAGAGAGAGAGAGAGAGGGATAGAGAGAGAGAGAGAGAGGGATAGAGAGAGAGAGAGAGAGGGATAGAGAGAGAGAGAGAGAGGGATAGAGAGAGAGAGGGATAGAGAGAGAGAGAGAGAGAGGGATAGAGAGAGAGAGAGAGAGGGATAGAGAGAGAGAGAGAGGGAT
>JASTWF010000564.1:195164-257664 GCA_030390025.1 Squalus acanthias
GGATAGAGAGAGAGGGATAGAGAGAGAGTTAGAGACAGAGAGAGAGGGATAGAGAGAGAGTGAGTGTGGGATAGAGAGAGAGAGTGACTGTGGGATAGAGAGAGAGAGAGAGAGGGATAGAGAGAGAGTGAGTGTGGTATAGAGAGAGAGAGAGTGACTGTGGGATAGAGAGAGAGAGATAGAGAGAGAGAGAGGGAGAGAGAGAGGGAGAGAGAGAGGGAGAGAGAGAGGGATAGAGAGAGAGTGAGAGAGGGATAGAGAGAGAGAGAGGGATAGAGAGAGAGAGGGATAGAGAGAGAGAGGGACAGAGAGAGAGAGGGGGATAGAGAGAGAGAGAGGGAAAGAGAGAAAGAGGGATAGTGAGAGAGAGAGTGAGAGGGATAGAGAGAGAGAGTGAGAGGGATAGAGAGAGTGAGAGAGAGGGATAGAGAGAGAGTGAGAGAGAGGGATAGAGAGAGAGTGAGAGAGGGATAGAGAGAGAGTGAGAGAGAGGGATAGAGAGTGAGATAGAGAGAGAGTGAGAGTGGGATAGAGAGAGAGTGAGAGTGGGATAGAGAGAGAGTGAGAGTGGGATAGAGAGAGAGTGAGAGTGGGATAGAGAGAGAGTGAGTGGGATAGAGAGAGAGTGAGAGTGGGATAGAGAGAGAGTGAGAGTGGGATAGAGAGAGAGTGAGAGTGGGATAGAGAGAGAGTGAGAGTGGGATAGAGAGAGAGTGAGAGTGGGATAGAGAGAGAGTGAGAGTGGGATAGAGAGAGAGTGAGAGTGGGATAGAGAGAGTGTGAGAGTGGGATAGAGAGAGAGTGAGAGTGGGATAGAGAGAGAGTGAAAGTGGGACAGAGAGAGAGTGAAAGTGGGACAGAGAGAGAGAGAGAGTGGTATAGAGAGAGAGAGTGGGACAGAGAGTGAGAGAGAGAGGGGGATAGAGAGAGAGTGAGTGGGATAGAGAGAGAGTGAGTGGGATAGAGAGAGAGAGTGGGATAGAAAGAGAGAGAGAGTGGGATAGAAAGAGAGAGAGTGGGATAGAGAGAGAGAGAGAGAGTGGGACAGAGAGAGAGGGATAGAGAGAGAGTGAGTGGGATAGAGAGTGAGAGTGGGATAGAGAGAGAGTGAGAGAGGGATAGAGAGAGAGTGAGAGAGAGTGACTGGGATAGAGAGAGAGAGAGGAGGATAGAGAGAGAGTGAGAATGACTGTGGGATAGAGAGAGAGAGAGAGGGATAGAGAGAGAGTGAGAGAGGGATAGAGAGAGAGTGAGAGTGAGATAGAGAGAGAGTGAGAGTGGGATAGAGAGAGAGTGAGAGAGGGATAGAGAGAGAGTGAGAGAGAGTGACTGGGATAGAGAGAGAGAGAGGAGGATAGAGAGAGAGTGAGAATGACTGTGGGATAGAGAGTGAGTGAGAGTGGGATAGAGAGAGAGTGAGAGTGGGATAGAGAGAGAGTGAGAGTGGGATAGAGAGAGAGGGATAGAGAGAGTGTGACAGAGGGATAGAGAGAGAGTGAGAGTGGGATAGAGAGAGAGTGAGATAGAGAGAGAGTGAGAGAGGGATAGAGACAGAGTGGGATAGAGAGAGAGAGTGAGAGTGGGATGAGAGAGAGAGTGAGAGTGGGAAGAGAGAGAGAGTGAGAGTGGGAAGAGAGAGAGAGTGAGAGAGGGATAGAGAGAGAGTGAGAGAGGGATAGAGACAGAGTGGGATAGAGAGAGAGAGTGAGAGTGGGATAGAGACAGAGTGAGAGAGGGATAGAGACAGAGTGGGATAGAGAGAGAGTGAGAGTGAGATAGAGAGAGAGTGAGAGAGGGATAGAGTGAGAGTGGGATAGAGAGAGAGTGAGAGTGGGATAGAGAGAGAGTGAGAGTGAGATAGAGAGAGAGTGAGAGTGGGATAGAGAGAGAGTGAGAGAGGGATAGAGAGAGAGGGATAGAGAGGGATAGAGTGAGAGTGGGATAGAGAGAGAGTGAGAGAGGGATAGAGAGAGAGTGAGAGAGGGATAGAGACAGAGTGGGATAGAGAGAGAGTATGGAGTGAGTGACTTGCTCCTGTTATCCTCCGTGCCTGATTTCTTGCCTCTATACACATCCCTGAAGCTTCTTTTGTTGTTTGTGCAGATCCACATTGAGGAGCGTCAGGCTGAATTAGAGCGGGACACGCAGATCACCCTGGGAGACATGGGGAAACTGAGGCACAGTGTGGAGCTCTTTGATGTAGGTGCTAAGTTGCTGGTTCATTAGGTGTCGGCTCCACCGTGATGGCTCCATGGCTTCCATTCTGGTGATGGGCCTCGCTCCCGTCTCACCCGGTCACAGGACTTTCCAACAAGCGTTTTGGACCAGTTTGGTGTGACTGGGCTACCGGCCTGAGCTGGCCTCATTGTAATATTTAAATGCCCAAATAGGTTGCCCACTGTGACAGCCTAGGCTGACTAGGCAAGGCCTGCTGTGTAAGCCTCTTAAAGCCTCTTAAAGAACGAGCGGCCACAGCTGTCCTGGTAAGTCTAACGTTCCCTGCTGTGCGATGCCTGCAGACAGTGAGAACAACCTACAGTCGCTGTGCTCGGGGAGTCTGAGGCCCCGACAGGCCCGAGGGAACAGAGTGAGGACATTGTGCACTGCTCTTGACATGCGGGCATCTTTGTAAATCTGACTGGTCTCCTCTGAGCACCGTTACCTTTCTCCTGAGCAGATCCAGGGCCAGTAGTAGGCCCGAGCTCTGTCGGGACCCTTGAGAAGGCTCTAGCCCCCAGACGCACCTCCCAAAACTGTTCCGGCATGTGAGAGATGGGGGCAGACTACAGACTCTCAAACCCCACCCCCTGCCCGCTTTCAAAATGGGACTGAAACCTGACCCCAAATTGCAGCCTCCTCAGAGGGCAATTCCTTGCTTCACACCCTCCTGGTGCCCTGGGATCCCAGGCCCTGAGTCCCTGGTGTCGCCTTGGTGGGGGCGAGGCTGAGTTAACTCCCAGATCCTGGGTGAGGAAAACCACTTCACAATACGAACAGACGAATTAGGAGCAGGAGTCGGCCACTCAGCCCCTCGAGCCTGCTCCGCCATTCAACAAGATCATGGCTGATCCGATTACTCCACATTCCCGCCTACCCCCGATAACCTTTCGCCCCCTTGCTTACCAAGAATCGATCTACCTCTGCCTTAAAAATATTCAAAGACTCTGCTTCCACCGCCCTCTGAGGAAGAGAGTTCCAAAGACTCACGACCCTCTGAGAAAAAATCTCTCCTCATCTCTGTCTTAAATGGACGACCCCTTATTTTTAAACAGTGACCCCTAGTTCTAGATTCTCCCACAAGAGGAAACATCCTCTCCACATCCACCCTGTCCAGACCCCTCAGGATCTTATATGTTTCAATCAAGTCACCTCTTACTCTTCTAAACTCCAGCGGATACAAGCCTAGCCTGTCCAACCTTTCCTCATAAGACAACCCGCCCATTCCAGGTATTAGTCTAGTAAACCTTCTCTGAACTGCTTCCAACGCATTTACATCCTTCCTTAAATAAGGAAACCAATACTGTACACAGTACTCCAGATGTGGTCTCACCAATGCCCTGTATAACTGAAGCATAACCTCCCTACTTTTGTATTCAATTCCCCTCGCAATAAACGATAACATTCTATTAGCTTTCCTAATTATTTGCTGTACCTGCATACTAACCTTTTGCAATTCATGCACTAGGACCCCCAGATCCCTCTGCATCTCAGAGCTCTGCAATCTCTCACCATTTAGATAATATGCTTCTTTTTTATTCTTCCTGCCAAAATGGACAATTTCACATTTTCCCATATGATGCTCCATTTGCCAGATCTTTGCCCACTCACTTAACCTATCTATATCCCTTTGTAGCCTCCTGATGTCCTCTTCACAATTTACTTTCCTACCTATCTTTGTGTCATCAGCAAATTTAGCAATGATACCTTTGGTCCCTTCATCCAAGTCATTTATATAAATTGTAAAAAGTTGAGGCCCCAGCACTGATCCCTGTGGCACACCACTCGTTACATCTTGCCAATCAGAAAATTACCCATTTATGCCTACTCTCTGTTTCCTGTTAGCTAGCCAATCTTCTATCCATGCCAATATGTTACCCCCTACACCATGAGCTTTTATTTTCCGCAATAACCTTTGATGTGGCGCCTTATCAAATGCCTTCTGGAAATCTAAGTACAGTACATCCACTGGTTCCCCTTTATCCGCACATGTTACTTCCTCAAAGAACTCCAATAAATTGGTTAAACATGATTTCCCTTGCGCAAAACCATGTTGACTCTGCCTGATTACTTTTGAACTTTTCTAAATGCCCTGCTATAACGTCTTTAATAATAGCTTCTAACATCTTCCCTATGACAAATGTTAAGCTAACTAGCCTGTAGTTTCCTGTTTTCTGTCTTCCCTCCCTTTTTGAATAAAGGAGTTACATTCACTATTTTCCAATCTAATGGAACCTTCCCCGAATCTAGGGAACTTTGGAAAATTAAAACCAACGCATCAACTATCTCACTAGCCACTTCTTTTAAGACCCTAGGATGAAGTCCATCAGGACCCGGGGACTTGTCAGCCCGCAGCTCCAACAATTTGCTCAGTACCACTTCCCTGGTGATTATAATTTTCTTGAGTTCCTCCCTCCCTTCCATTTCCTGATTTACAGCTATTTCTGGGATGTTACTTGTATCCTCTATAGTGAAGACCGATGCAAATTACCTGTTCAATTCAACTGCCATCTCCTTATTTTCCATTATTAATTCCCCAGACTCACTTTTTATAGGACCAACGCTCACTTTGTTAACTCTTCTTTTTTAAATAACTATAGAAACTCTGACTATCTGTTTTTATATTTCTAGCTAGCTTTCTCTCGTACTCTAATTTTTCTCTCCTTATTAATCTTTTAGTCATTCTTTGCTGTTTTTTATATTCTGTCCAATCTTCTGACCTGCCACCCATCTTTGCGCAATTATATGCTTTTTCTTTAAGTTGGTACTATCTTTAACTTTTTTAGTTAACCACGGATGGTGGGTCCTCCCCTTGGAATTTTTCTTTCTTGTTGGAATGTATATATTCTGTGTATTTTGAAATATCCCCTTAAATGTCTGCACCTGTCACTCTATTGACCTATCCCTTAACCTAATTTGTCAGTTCACTTTAGCTAGCTCTGCTTTCATGCCCTCATAATTGCCCTTATTTAAGTATAAAATACTAGTCTTGGACCCACTCTTCTCTCTTTCAAACTGAATGTAAAATTCAATCATATCATGATCGCTGCTACCTAGGGACACCTTCACTATGAGGTCATTAATGAATCCTATCTCGTTGCACAATACCAGATCTAGTATAGCCTGCTCTCTGGTTGGCTCCAGAACGTGCTGTTCTAAGAAACTATCCTGAAAACATTTCATGAACTCTTCATCTAGGCTACCTTTGTCCATCTGATTTTTCCAGTCTATATACAGATTAAAATCCCCCATGATTATTGCCGTACCTTTCTGACAAGCTCCCATTATTTCTTCCTTTATACTCCATCCTACCGTGTGGTTACTGTTAGGGGGCCTGTACATCACTCCCACAAGTGACTTCTTGCCTTTATTATTTCTCATCTCTACCCAAACCGCTTCTACATCCTGGTTTCCTGAACTTAGGTCATCCCTCTCTGTTGTGCTAATACCATCATTAATTAACAGAGCTAGCGCTCCACCTTTTCCCACCTTCCTGTCCTTCCTAAATGTCATGTACCCTTGAATATTCAGGTCCCAATCTATGTCATCCTGCAGCCATGTTTCTGTAATGGCTATCAGATCATATTTATTTATTTCTATTTGCGCTATCAGTTCATCTGTTTTGTTTCGAATGCTACGTGCATTCAGATGCAGAGCCTTTAGTTTTGTCCTTTTATTATTTTTGTAACCTCTAGCCTTAACTGTTGATTTACTCTTAGATTTGTACTCTCTATCCCTTCCTGTCATGGTCTGTTTATCATTTCCCATATTAATACCTTTCTCTATTACCTTGTCTCTAATCTTTGAATTACCACATCTTCCCAAATTTGATCCCATGCCCCCAATATTTAGTTTAAAGCCCTCTCTACCGCCCTAGTTATACGACTCGCCAGAACACTGGTCCCAGCACGGTTCAGGTGAAGACCGTCCCAACGATACAGATCCCACTTTCCCCAGTACTGGTGCCAGTGCCCCAGGAATTGAAACCCATTTTTCCCACACCAGTCTTTGAGCCACGCATTCATCTCTCTAATTTTATTTACCCTGTGCCAATTTGCTCGTGGCTCAGGTAATAATGCAAACATTATTACCCTTGAGGTTCTGCTTTTTAATTTAGCCCCTAGCTGCTCATACTCCCTCAGCAGAACCTTTTTCCTAGTTCTACCTATGTCGTTGGTACCTACATGGACCACGACCACTGGCTCCTCCCCCTCCCACTGCAAGTTCTTCTCCAGCCCAGAGCAGGTGTCCCGAACCCTGACACTGGGCAGGCAACACAGCCGTCTGGACTCTCGCTCTTGGCTGCAGAGAACTGTCTCTATCCCCCTGACTATGCTCTCCCCTATGACCACTACATTCCTATTAACTCCCCCCACTTGAATGGCTTCCTGTACCTCGGTGCCATTGTCAGTTTGATCATCCACCCTGCAGCCACCGCTTTCATCCATACAGGCCGCAAGAACCTCAAACCTGTTGGACAATTGCAAAGGCTGAGGCTCCTCCACCTCCTGGATCCCCCTACCTGCCTCACTCGCAGTCACATCCTCATGTCCCTGACCACTGACCAAATCAGAAGACCCTATCCTAAGGGGTGTGACTGCCTCCTGGAATAAAGTGTCCAGGTAACTTTCCCCCTCCCTGATGCATCGCAGTGTCCGCAGCTCGGCCTCCAGCTCATCAACTCTGAGCCGAAGCTCCTCGAGCCGCAGACACTTACCGCAGACGTGTTCGTCCTGGATCACACTGGCATCCAGGAGCTCCCACATACAGCAGTCGCAACACATCACCTGCCCTGCCATCTTTATTGAGTATTAATTAATTTATTTTTAATAATTAATAATTAACAAACCCTACTACACCTAATAAGAGTTATTACTGCTAGTAAACTAGTATTAATGAAACCTTACAATTACTAATAAAATTCCTGGGCTTTAAAAGATAAGGGAAGTGAGCAAAATACTCACCAACCAATCACTTACCCTTTTCCCAGTGATGTCACCTTTTATTGTTCTCCAGATGTGGTTGGGGGGTGTCACAGAGCTGAACTCCCGCTGGTTCTCTGTCCCCTCTTGGGCAGCTTTAGCTCCTGCTCTCCTGGAAGCTGACAAAGATAGAAAAAGAAAGGAACACCTCCCTCCCTCCCTCCCTCACTCCCTCACTCCCTCACTCACTCACTCACCTCACTCACTCACTCACTCACTCACTCACTCACTCACTCACTCACTCACTCACCTACCTCGCAGCTTAACACTCTGTTCCAAGCTGCACTCCATGACAAACTACACTCCAGCCTCCCTTATTTATACTGCTGAGATTTAAATAAGTGAGCTCTCTGGCAGTTACAGAACCACATTAGACCAGTTAATTAATTAATTACTCTCACCTGCTCTCCAACACAAAGCTTGCTTCACCCTGCCCAAGCCTGGAAGAAACTTAAAACTCAAAACAGTAAATTTAAATTTAAGTTAAATGCTAATTGCAAGCACACAAGACTAGATTTTATTAAAAAAAGAGATTAACCTTTAAGATTCACTCCCTCACTCACCAAACTCGCAGTTTAACACTCTGTTCCAAGCTGCACTCCGTGATAGGACACCATTGGTGGAGGAGGGGCCTACGTGACACACCCATCACTATTGCAGGGCCTATGGACACACCAAGTCCACTCCCACTTGACTAGACCTGTCCAAATTCTCGACAGACACAGTAACTGTACCGTCCGCGACAGCCTGACTTCCGGCAGCACCAAGCTCCTTGAATTGCTGTGCAGGTGTCCATGGCATTAAGAGACTCTGGATCCTTCACGGCCACAGCAGGGAACCGTGTGTTAGATTAGCCAGTCTGCAGTTCATGAACCACGGGGCTGACATCCTGTTCAACAGGGAAACTGCCTCAGATTGTTCCCAATGCGAAGGAGACATGTGAAGAACATTGTGATGTTTTACTATGTTAAAGGCGCTATATAAATGCAAGATGTTGATGTTGACTGTATGAGTAACCTTTAACCCTATGTCTGACTGTGTATCAGTGACCTTTAACCCTATGTCTAACTACACATATATATATATATCAGTGACCTTTAACCCTGTGTTCGTCAGGAGTTTTATGGGAGGCTGAAGTCTGACCTCATGCACAAGTTTGCAGAGCTGATAGAGAATGTAGAGCAGGCTCAGAGGGAGGTGATGGACATAATTGGCATGGAGCAGCGAACCGGGCTGACCCAAGCCGACATAGCATTGAGCCAAATGGAACACAAGTGCAGTGAGCTCAACCAGGAGAAACAGCAGCTCGAGGTGATCTCCAGGATCAGCGACAGCTTCAAGCTCATACAGGTAAGGGCACCTTTAAACCCCTCGCTCTCCCCGGCTCTGCCCCAAGCCCGGGCATTGCCCGACCCCAGTGCACAGGTCACTGACTGCACACCATCCCCACCAGCGACCAGCATAGAATGGGGACTGGACCTGGCTCTGTGAGGATCGAACCTGGCTCTGTGAGCAGTGAACCTGGCTCTGTGGGCAGTGAACCTGGCTCTGTGAGGATCGAACCTGGCTCTGTGAGCAGTGAACCTGGCTCTGTGAGCAGTGAACCTGGCTCTGTGAGGTTCGAACCTGGCTCTGTGAGCAGTGAACCCGGCTCTGTGAGCAGTGAACCTGGCTCTGTGAGGATCAAACCTGGCTCTGTGGGGATTGAACCTGGCTCTGTGAGCAGTGAACCTGGCTCTGTGAGCAGTGAACCTGGCTCTGTGAGGATCGAACCTGGCTCTGTGAGCAGTGAACCTGGCTCTGTGAGCAGTGAACCTGGCTCTGTGAGCAGTGAACCTGGCTCTGTGAGGATCGAACCTGGCTCTGTGAGCAGTGAACCCGGCTCTGTGAGGTTCGAACCTGGCTCTGTGAGGATCGAACCTGGCTCTGTGAGGATCGAACCTGGCTCTGTGAGGATCGAACCTGGCTCTGTGAGCAGTGAACCTGGCTCTGTGAGGATCGAACCTGGCTCTGTGAGCAGTGAACCTGGCTCTGTGAGCAGTGAACCTGGCTCTGTGAGCAGTGAACCTGGCTCTGTGAGCAGTGAACCCGGCTCTGTGAGCAGTGAACCTGGCTCTGTGGGCAGTGAACCTGGCTCTGTGAGCAGTGAACCTGGCTCTGTGAGCAGTGAACCTGGCTCTGTGAGCAGTGAACCTGGCTCTGTGAGGATCGAACCTGGCTCTGTGAGCAGTGAACCTGGCTCTGTGAGCAGTGAACCCGGCTCTGTGAGGATCGAACCTGGCTCTGTGGGCAGTGAACCCGGCTCTGTGAGCAGTGAACCTGGCTCTGTGGGCAGTGAACCTGGCTCTGTGAGCAGTGAACCTGGCTCTGTGAGCAGTGAACCTGGCTCTGTGAGCAGTGAACCTGGCTCTGTGAGGATCGAACCTGGCTCTGTGGGCAGTGAACCTGGCTCTGTGAGCAGTGAACCTGGCTCTGTGGGCAGTGAACCTGGCTCTGTGAGCAGTGAACCTGGCTCTGTGAGCAGTGAACCCGGCTCTGTGAGCAGTGAACCTGGCTCTGTGAGCAGTGAACCTGGCTCTGTGAGCAGTGAACCTGGCTCTGTGAGGATCGAACCTGGCTCTGTGAGCAGTGAACCTGGCTCTGTGAGGATCGAACCTGGCTCTGTGAGCAGTGAACCCGGCTCTGTGAGCAGTGAACCTGGCTCTGTGAGCAGTGAACCTGGCTCTGTGAGCAGTGAACCTGGCTCTGTGAGGATCGAACCTGGCTCTGTGAGGATCGAACCTGGCTCTGTGAGCAGTGAACCTGGCTCTGTGAGCAGTGAACCTGGCTCTGTGAGCAGTGAACCCGGCTCTGTGAGCAGTGAACCCGGCTCTGTGAGCAGTGAACCTGGCTCTGTGAGCAGTGAACCCGGCTCTGTGAGCAGTGAACCTGGCTCTGTGAGCAGTGAACCTGGCTCTGTGAGCAGTGAACCCGGCTCTGTGAGCAGTGAACCTGGCTCTGTGAGGATCGAACCTGGCTCTGTGAGCAGTGAACCTGGCTCTGTGAGCAGTGAACCTGGCTCTGTGAGGATCGAACCTGGCTCTGTGAGCAGTGAACCTGGCTCTGTGAGCAGTGAACCTGGCTCTGTGAGCAGTGAACCCGGCTCTGTGAGCAGTGAACCTGGCTCTGTGAGCAGTGAACCTGGCTCTGTGAGCAGTGAACCTGGCTCTGTGAGGATCGAACCTGGCTCTGTGAGCAGTGAACCTGGCTCTGTGAGGATCGAACCTGGCTCTGTGGGCAGTGAACCTGGCTCTGTGAGGATCGAACCTGGCTCTGTGAGCAGTGAACCTGGCTCTGTGAGGATCGAACCTGGCTCTGTGAGGATCGAACCTGGCTCTGTGAGCAGTGAACCTGGCTCTGTGAGCAGTGAACCCGGCTCTGTGAGCAGTGAACCTGGCTCTGTGAGCAGTGAACCTGGCTCTGTGAGCAGTGAACCTGGCTCTGTGAGGATCGAACCTGGCTCTGTGAGCAGTGAACCTGGCTCTGTGAGGATCGAACCTGGCTCTGTGAGCAGTGAACCTGGCTCTGTGAGCAGTGAACCCGGCTCTGTGAGCAGTGAACCTGGCTCTGTGAGGATCGAACCTGGCTCTGTGAGCAGTGAACCTGGCTCTGTGAGGATCGAACCTGGCTCTGTGAGCAGTGAACCTGGCTCTGTGAGCAGTGAACCTGGCTCTGTGAGCAGTGAACCTGGCTCTGTGAGCAGTGAACCCGGCTCTGTGAGCAGTGAACCTGGCTCTGTGGGCAGTGAACCTGGCTCTGTGAGCAGTGAACCTGGCTCTGTGAGCAGTGAACCTGGCTCTGTGAGCAGTGAACCTGGCTCTGTGAGGATCGAACCTGGCTCTGTGAGCAGTGAACCTGGCTCTGTGAGCAGTGAACCCGGCTCTGTGAGCAGTGAACCTGGCTCTGTGAGCAGTGAACCTGGCTCTGTGAGCAGTGAACCTGGCTCTGTGAGCAGTGAACCTGGCTCTGTGAGGATCGAACCTGGCTCTGTGAGCAGTGAACCTGGCTCTGTGAGCAGTGAACCTGGCTCTGTGAGCAGTGAACCTGGCTCTGTGAGCAGTGAACCTGGCTCTGTGAGGATCGAACCTGGCTCTGTGGGCAGTGAACCTGGCTCTGTGAGGATCGAACCTGGCTCTGTGAGGATCGAACCTGGCTCTGTGAGCAGTGAACCTGGCTCTGTGAGCAGTGAACCTGGCTCTGTGAGCAGTGAACCCGGCTCTGTGAGCAGTGAACCCGGCTCTGTGAGCAGTGAACCTGGCTCTGTGAGCAGTGAACCCGGCTCTGTGAGCAGTGAACCTGGCTCTGTGAGCAGTGAACCTGGCTCTGTGAGCAGTGAACCCGGCTCTGTGAGCAGTGAACCTGGCTCTGTGAGCAGTGAACCTGGCTCTGTGAGCAGTGAACCTGGCTCTGTGAGCAGTGAACCCGGCTCTGTGAGCAGTGAACCTGGCTCTGTGAGCAGTGAACCTGGCTCTGTGAGCAGTGAACCTGGCTCTGTGAGGATCGAACCTGGCTCTGTGAGCAGTGAACCTGGCTCTGTGAGCAGTGAACCCGGCTCTGTGAGGATCGAACCTGGCTCTGTGAGCAGTGAACCTGGCTCTGTGAGCAGTGAACCTGGCTCTGTGAGGATCGAACCTGGCTCTGTGAGCAGTGAACCTGGCTCTGTGAGCAGTGAACCTGGCTCTGTGAGGATCGAACCTGGCTCTGTGAGCAGTGAACCTGGCTCTGTGAGCAGTGAACCTGGCTCTGTGAGCAGTGAACCCGGCTCTGTGAGCAGTGAACCTGGCTCTGTGAGCAGTGAACCTGGCTCTGTGAGCAGTGAACCTGGCTCTGTGAGGATCGAACCTGGCTCTGTGAGCAGTGAACCTGGCTCTGTGAGGATCGAACCTGGCTCTGTGGGCAGTGAACCTGGCTCTGTGAGGATCGAACCTGGCTCTGTGAGCAGTGAACCTGGCTCTGTGAGGATCGAACCTGGCTCTGTGAGGATCGAACCTGGCTCTGTGAGCAGTGAACCTGGCTCTGTGAGCAGTGAACCTGGCTCTGTGAGCAGTGAACCTGGCTCTGTGAGGATCGAACCTGGCTCTGTGAGCAGTGAACCTGGCTCTGTGAGGATCGAACCTGGCTCTGTGAGCAGTGAACCTGGCTCTGTGAGCAGTGAACCCGGCTCTGTGAGCAGTGAACCTGGCTCTGTGAGGATCGAACCTGGCTCTGTGAGCAGTGAACCTGGCTCTGTGAGGATCGAACCTGGCTCTGTGAGCAGTGAACCTGGCTCTGTGAGCAGTGAACCTGGCTCTGTGAGCAGTGAACCTGGCTCTGTGAGCAGTGAACCTGGCTCTGTGAGGATCGAACCTGGCTCTGTGGGAATCGAACCTGGCTCTGTGGGAAGTGAATCTGGGTCTGTGGGGATAAGAACATAAGAAATAGGAGCTGGAGTCGGCCATTCGGCCCCTCGAGCCTGCTCCGCCATTCAATAAGATCATGGCTGATCATCGACCTCAACTCCACTTTCCTGCCCGATCTCCATATCCCTGGATTCCCCTAGAGTCCAAAAATCTATCGATCTCAGCCTTGAATATACTCAGCATCCACAGCCCTTTGGGGGAGAGAATTCCAAAGATTCACAACAATCTGAGTGAGGAAATTCCTACTCATCTCGGTCTTAAATGGCCGACCCGTTATCCTGAGACTGTGCCCCCTAGTTCTAGACTCTCCAGCCAGGGGAAACAGCCTCTCAGCTTCTACCCTGTCAATCCCCTTAGAATCTTCTGAACTCCAGAGAGTATAGGCCCAATTAACCTCCTCGAGGGCAATTAGGGATGGTCAATAAATGCTGGCCTTGCCAGCGACGCCCACATCCCACAAACGAATATTAAAAAAAATTCTACTCAATTTCCTCATAGGAAAATCCTCTCATCCCAGGGATCAATCTAGTGAACCTTCGTTGCACCTCCTCTAAAGCATCTATGTGCTTTCTCAGATAAGGAGACCAAAACAGTGCACAGTACTCCAGGTGTGGTCTCACCAAGGCCCTGTACAATTGTAGCAAGACGTCCTTACTCTTATACTCCAACCCCCTTGCAATAAAGGCCAACATGCCATTTGCCTTCCTTATTGCTTGCTGTACCTGCATGCTATCTTTCTGTGTTTCTTGCACCAGGACACCCAAATCCCTCTGAACACCAACATTTGAAAGTTTCTCACCATTTAAAAAATATTCTGTTTTTCTATTTTTCCTACCAAAATGAATAACCTCACATTTCCCCACATTAGACTCCATCTGCCATCTTACTGCCCACTAACTTAACCCTTTGCAGGCTCTTTGTGTCCTCACTGCTTACTTCCCCACCTAGCTTTGTATCGTCAGCATACTGGGATACATTGCACTCGGTCACTTCATCTAGGTCATTAATATAGACTGTAAATAGCTGAGGCCCAAGCACTGATCCTTGCGGTACCCCACTAGTTACAGCCTGCCAACCTGAAAATGACCCGTTTATCTCTACTCTCTGTTTTCTGTCCTTTAACCAATCCTCAATCCATGTTAATATATTGCCCCCAACCCCATGAGACCTTATCTTGCATAGCAACCTTTTATGTGGCACCTTATCGGATGCCTTTTGGAAATCTAAATATACTACATCCACTGGTTCCCCTTTATCTAACCTGCTAGTTACATCCTCAAAAAACTCTAATAAATTTGTTAAACACGATTTCCCTTTCATAAAACCATGTTGACTCTGCCTAATCATGTTATGATTTTCTAAGTGCCCTGTTACCACTTCCTTAACAATGGATTCCAGCATTTTCCCGACGACTGATGTCAGGCTAACTGGCCCGTAGTTCCCTGTTTTTTCTCTCCCTCCTTTCTTGAATAGCGGTGTTACATTTGCTACTTTCCAATCCGCTGGGACCATTCTAGAAACGAGGGAATTTTGGAAGATCACAACCAATGCATCCACTATCTCTGTAGCCACCTCTTTTAGAACCCAAGGATGTCGGCCGTCAGGTCCAGGGGATTTGTCAGCTTTTAGTCCCATTAATTTCTCAAGTACTATTTCTCTACTGATATTAATTACTTTAAGTTCCTCACTGCTATTAGCCGCTTGGTTCCCCACTATTTTTGGTATGTTTTTGTGTCTTCTACTGTGAAGACAGATACAAAATATTTGTTTCAAGTCTCTGCCATTTCCTTATTCCGCATTATAATTTCACCTGTCTCATAGAAACATAGAAGATAGGAGCAGGAGTAGGCCATTCGGCCCCTCGAGCCTGCTCCGCCATTCGATGAGATCATGGCTGATCATCTAAACTCAGTACCCTGTACCTGCCTTCTCCCCATATCCCTTGATACCTTTAGCTTTAAGAAATATATCTAACTCATCCTTGAATATATTTAATGACTTCGCCTCAACTACCTTCTGTGGTAGAGAATTCCACAGGTTCACCACTCTCTGGGTGAAGAAATTCCTCCTCATTTCTGTCCTAAATGGCTTACCCCTTATCCGTAGATTATGACCCCTGGTTCTGGACTCTCCGACCATCGGGAACATTCTTCCTGCATCTAGTTTGTCCAGACCTGTCAGAATTTTATATGTTTCGATGAGCTCCCCTCTCACTCGTCTATACTCCAGTGAGTATAAGCCCAATCGACCCAATCTCTCCTCATATGTCATTCCTGCCATCCCAGGTATCAGCCTTGTGAATCTTCGCTGAACTCCTTCCATGGCAAGAACATCCTTCCTCAGATAAGGCGACCAAAACTGCACACAGTACTCAAGGTGTGGTCTCACCAAGGCCCTGTACAACTGCAGCAGGACATCCCTGTTCCTGTACTCAAACCCTCTCGCTATGAAGGCCAACATACCATTTGCCTTCTTCACTGCCTGCTGCACCTGCCTGCTTACCTTCAGCGACTGGTGCACAAGGACACCCAGGTCTCGTTGCACTTCCCCTTCTCCCAATCTATTGCCATTCAGATAATAGTCTGCCTTTCTGTTTCTGTCTCAGCCTCTAAGGGACCAAAGCTTACTTTTGCTACTCTTTTCCTTTTTACATACTTGTAGAAGCTCTTACAATCTGCTTTTATATTTCTTGCCAGTTTACTCTCATTCTATTTCCTCCCTTTTTAGTCATCCTTTGCTGGTTTCTGAAGCTCTCCCAATCCTCAGGCTTACTACTATTCTTCGCAAGATTATAAGCCTCTTCTTTTGCAGATGACACAAAACGTGGAAGTATAGTGAACAGTGAGGAGGATAGTGATAGACTTCAAGAAGATATAGACAGGCTGTTGGAATGGGCGGGCACGTGGCAGACGAAATTTAATGCAGAAAAGTGCGAAGTGATACATTTTGGTCGAAAGAATGAGGAGAGGCAATAAAAACTAAAGTGTACAATCCTAAAGGGGGTGCACGAACAGAGAGACCTGGGGATATATGGGCACAAATCGTTGAAGGTGGCAGGACAGGTTGAAAAAGTGGTTGAAAAAGCTACAGGATCCTGGGCTTCATAAATAGAATTGAGAGGTCGCACAACACCAGGTTATAGTCCAACAGTTTTATTTGAAATCACAAGCTTTCGGAGCTTACTAACTACTCCTTCGTCGGGTGAAGTCACTAATCTAATACTATCCTTAACTTTTTAGTTAGCCAGGGATGGATCACTTTTCCCATGGAGTTTTTATTTCTCAATGGAATGTATATTCGTTGAGAATTTTGGAATATTTCTTTAAATGTTTGCCAATGCTTACATTTTAACCAAATTTACCAATCTACCATAGGCAACTCGCCCCTCATACCAATCTAATTGGCTTTATTTAAGTTTTTCTTGGCTGACCTCCCACATTCTACAATCCGTAAACTTGAGGTCATCCAAAACTCGGCTGCCTGTGTCCTAACAGCCCCAGGACATCGCTGTAGGAGTTCCTCAGGGCAGTGTCCTAGGCACAACCATCTTCAGCTGCTTCATCAATGACCTTCCCTCCAACATAAAGTCAGAAATGGGGAAGTTTGCTGATGACTGCACAGTGTTCAGTGCCATTCACAACTCCTCAGATAATGAAGCAGGTCATGCCCGCATACAGCAAGAGCTGGACGATGTTCAGACTTGGGCTGATAAGTGGCAGGTAACATTCGCGCCACAGAAGTGCCACACAATTGCCAGGCAACGACTATCTCCAACAAGAGAGAGTCTAACCACCTCCCCTTGACATTCAACAGCATTACCGTTGCCGAATCCCCCACCATCAACATCCTGGGGGTCACCATTAACCAGAAACTTAACTGGACCAGCCACATAAACACTGTGGCAACAAGAGCAGTTCAGAGGCTAGGTATTCTGTGGTGAGTGTCTCACCTCTTGACTCCTCAAAGCCTTTCCACCATCGAAAAGGCAGAAGTCAGGAGTGTGATGGAATACTCTCCACTTGCCTGGATGAGTGCAGCTCCAACAACACCCAAGAAGCTCGACACCATCCAGGACAAAGCATCCCATCCACCACCTTAAACATTCACTCCCTCCACCACCGGCGTACCGTGGCTGCAGTGTGTACCATCTACAAGATGCACTGCAGCAACTCGCCAAGGCCTCTTCGGCAGGACCTCCCAAAGCCGCGACCTCTTCCACCTAGAAGGACAAGGGCAGCAGGCGCATGGGAACACCACCACCTCCAAGTTCCCCTCCAAGTCACACACCATCCTGACTTAGAAGTATATCGCCGATCTTTCATCGTCACTGGGTCAAAATCCTGGAACTCCCTCCCTAACAGCACTGTGGGAGTACCTTCACCACACGGACTGCAGCGGTTCAAGAAGGTGGCTCACCACCACCTTCTCAAGGTTAATTAGAGATGGGCAATAAATGCTGGCCTTGCCAGCGACACCCACATCCCATAAATGAATTTTTAAAAACTCGCACAGTTCACTCACCCCTGTGCTCGCTGACTTACATTGGCTCCCAGTTAAGCAAAGCCTTGATTTCAAAATTCTTATCCTTGTTTTCAAATCACTCCATGGCCTCGCCCCTCCCTATCTCGGTAATCTCCTCCAGCCCCACAACCCCCCGAGATATCTGCGCTCCTCTAATTCTGGCCTCTTGAGCATCCCTGATTATAATCGCTCAACCTTTGGTGGCCGTGCCTTCTGTTGCCTGGGCCCTAAGCTCTGGAATTCCCTGCCTAAACATCTCCACCTCTCTACCTCTCTTTCCTCCTTTAAGACGCTCCTTGAAACCAACCTCTTTGACCAAGCCTTTGGTCATCTGCCCTAATTTCTCCTTATGTGGCTCAGTGTCAATTTTTTTGTCTTACAATACTCTTGTGAAGCGCCTTGGGACATTTTAATAAGTTAAAGGTGCTATATAAGTACAAGTTGTTGTTGTAGTTTAAGACTCTTGTTTCCGACCAAAGTATTTCACTCTCAAATTCAATGTGAAATTTTTATCATATTATGATCAATCTTCCCCAGGGGATCCTTTACTATCAGGTTACTAATTAACCCTGTCTCATTACACAATGCAAGATGTAAAATAGCCTGTTCCATAACGTATTGTTCTAGGAAACTGTCCCAAATGCATTCAATGAACTCATCCTCCAGATTTCCTTTGCCAATTTGATTTGCCCAGTCTATAGAAACATAGAAACATAGAAGATAGGAGCAGGAGTAGGCTATTCAGCCCCTCTAGCCTGCTCCGCCATTCAATGCGATCATGGCTGATCATCCAAATTCAGTACCCTGTCCCTGCTTTCTCCCCATATCCCTTGATCCCCTTAGCCTTAAGAAATATATCTAACTCCTTCTTGAATATATTTAATGAATTGGACTCAACTGCCTTTTGTGGTAGAGAATTCCACAGGTTCACCACTCTCTGGGTGAAGAAATTCCTCCTCATCTCAGTCCTAAATGGCTTAGCCCTTATCCTTAGACTGTGACCCCTGGTTCTGGACTCCCCCACCATCGGGAACATCCTTCCTGCATCTAGTCTGTCTAGTCCTGTTAGAATTTTATAAGTTTCAATGAGATCCCCTCTCATTCTTCTAAACTCTAGCGAATACAAGCCCAATCGACCCAATCTCTCTTCATACGTCATTCCTGCCATCCCAGGTATCAGTCTGGTGAATCTTCGCTGCACTCTTCCATGGCAAAAACATCCTTCCTCAGATAAGGTGACCAAAACTGCACACAATACTCAAGGTGTAGTCTCACCAAGGCCCTGTACAACTGCAGCAAGACATCCTTGCTCCTGTACTCGAATCCTCTCGCTATGAAGGCCAACATACCATTTGCCTTCTTAACCGCCTGCTGCACCTGCATGCTTAACTTCAGCGACTGGTGCACAAGGACACCCAGGTCTCGTTGAACTTCCCCTTTTCCCAATCTATTGCCATTCAGATAATAATCTGCCTTCCTTTTTTTGCCACTAAAGTGGATAACCTCGCATTTATCCACATTATACTGCATCTGCCATGCATCTGTCCAATCACCCAACCTGTCCAAATCATACTGGATTTTCTCTGCATCCTCCTCACAGCACACACGCCCACTTAGCTTTGTGTCGTCTGCAAACTTGGAGATATTACATCTAGTTCCCTCGTCTAGATTATTAATATATATTGTGAAAAACTGGGGTCCTAGCACCGATCCCTGCGGAACCCCACTAGTCACTGCCTGCCACTCGGAAAAAGACCCGTTTATTCCAACTCTTTGCTTCCTGTCTGCCAAACAGTTTTCTATCCAAATCAGTACCTTACCCCCAATCCCGTGTGCTTTAACTTTGCACGCTAATCTCTTATGCGGGACCTTATCGAAAGCCTTCTGAAAGTCCAAATACACCACATCCACTGGTTCTCCCTTATCTATTCTGCCAGTTACATCCTCAAAAAATTCCAGTAGATTAGTCAAGCATGATTTACCTTTTGTAAATCCATGTTGACTTTGTCCGATCCTGTCACTGTTTTCCAAGTGCTCTGCTATTACATCCTTTATAATGGACTCTAGCATTTTCCCCACTACCGATGTCAGGCTTACCGGTCAATAGTTCCCCATTTTCTCTCTACCACCTTTTTTAAATAGTGGGGTAACATTAGCTACCCTCCAATCCATGGGAACTGTTCCAGAGTCTATAGACTTTTGGAAGATGACCAGCAATGCATCTACTATTTCTAGGGCCACTTCCTTAAGTACCCTAGGATGTAGATTATCAGGCCCTGGGGATTTATCGGCCTTCAATCCCATCAATTTCCCTAACACCATTTCACTATAAATACTGATTTCATTCAGTTCCTCCCTCTCATTAGACCCTATGTTATCCGACATCTCTGGGAGTTTATTTGTGTCCTCCTTTGTGAAGACAGAACCAAAGTATGTATTTAATTGGTCTGCCATTTCTTTGTTCCCCATTATAAATTCCCCTGATTCTGACTGCAAGGGACCTACGCTTGACTTAAGAACATAAGAACATAAGAAATAGGAGCAGGAGTAGACCAATCGGCCCCTCGAGCCTGCTCCGCCATTCAATGAGATCATGGCTGATCTGATCCAACCTCAACTCTAAAGAACACAAGAAGCAGGAGCAGGACCAGGCCACTTGGCCCCTGGACCCGCTCCGCCACCCACAGGGCCTTGACCGATCCGAACTCAAACTCATGTCCAATTTCCAGCCCGCTCCCCGTAACCCCTGATTCCCTTTACTTCACCAATCTTTTTCTCTTCACATATCTATAGAAGCTTTTACAGTCAGTTGTTATGTTCCCTGCAAGCTTACTCGCATACTCTATTTACCCCCTCTTAATTAATCCCTTTGTCCTCCTTTGCTGAATCCTAAACTGTTCCCAATCCTCAGGTTTGCTGCTTTTTCTGGCCAATTTATATGTCCTCTCCTTGGATCATATGTTATCCCTAATTTCCCTTGTTAGCCACGGTTGAGTCACCTTTTTTGTTTTATTTTTATGCCAAACAGGGATGAACAAATTCTGTAGTTCATCCATGCAATCTTTAAATGTTTGCCATTGCCTATCCACCGTCAACCTTTTAAGTAACATTCCCCAATCCATCCTAGCCAACTCGCGCCTCATACCATTGTAGTTTCCTTTATTTAAATTCAGGACCCTAGTCTTTGAGTCAATTACTTCACTCTCCATCTTAATGAAGAATTCTATCATATTATGATTGCTCCTCCCCAAGGGGCCTCGCACAACAAGATTGCTAATTAATCCTTTCTCATTACATAATACCCAGTCTAAGATGGCCTGATGTCTAGTTGGTTCCTCAACATATTGGTCCAGGAAACCATTCCGTATACACTCTAGGTATTCCTCTTCCACAGTATTATTACTAATTTGGTTAGCCCAATCTATATGTAGATTAAAGTCACCCATGATAACTACTGTGCCCTTATTGCACGCGTCTCTAATTTCCCCTTTAATGCCATCCCCAACCTCAGCATTAATGTTTGGGGGTCGGTATACAACTCCTACTAACGTTTTCTGCCCCATGGTATTTCTCATCTCTACTCATACAGATTCCACATCATCAGAGCTAATATCCTTCCTTACTATTGTGTCAATCTCCTCTTTAACCAGCAATGCTACCCACCTCCTTTTCCTTTTTGCCTGTCCTTCCTGAATATTGAATACCCCTGGATGTTGAATTCACAGCCTTGGTCACCCTGGAGCCATGTCTCCGTAATCCCAATTATATCATATCCGTTTACATCTATTTGCGCAGCTAATTCATCCACCTTATTATGAATGCTCCTCGCATTAAGACACAAAGCCTTCAGGCTTGTTTTTTTAACACGCTTAGACCTTTTAGAATTATTATTTACTGTGGCCCTGTTTGATTTACACCCTATATGAAGATTAAAATCCCCCATGATTATTGTGTTACCTTTGTTACAAGCTCCTCTAATTTGTTGATTAATACTCTGTCCAGCGGTATAGCTACTGTTAGGGGGCCTATAAACTATTCCCACCACTATTTTCTGCCCCTTGTTATTTCTTATCTCCACCCATACTGATTCTACTTCCTGATCTTCTGAGCCAAGATCCTTTCTCACTACTGTCCTTATGTCATCCTTTATTATCAGGGCTACCCCTCCACCACCGCCCCCCCCCCCCCCACCCCCACCCTTTTCCAGTCAGTCTGTCTTTTCAGAATATCAGTACCCTGCAATATTTAGCTCCCAACCTTGGTCACCTTGCTACCACGTCTCTGGAATGGCGTTTAGATCAAAGCCATTTATCTTTATTTGTGCCATTAGTTCATCTATCTTGTAGCGAAGGCTTTGTGCTTTCAGATAAAGAGATTTTAGTTTTAACTTTTTACCATTATTCCCTGCTTTCACCTTATTCACTGATGCACTTTTACCGTTAAACTCTCTGTCCCTGTCACACTTTGCTTATCTTTACCCAAATCGCTCCATTGCCTTAACTTTTCTCTTTAGATTTCTAAATTTCCCCTCACCTGACCACCCTCCCCCCCTTTTTAGTTTAAAGCCCTGTCTACAGCCCTAGTTATTCGATTCACCAGGACACTGGTTCCAGCCCAGTTTAAGTGGAGAGCGTCCCAACGGAACAGCTCCCTCTTTCCCCAGTACTGGTGCCAGTGCCCCATGAATCCAGAGTTTATTACCTTTGAGGTTCTGCTTTTTAATTTGAACCCTGGATAGAACCAGGCTCTGTGGGAATCAAGCCTGGGGTCTGTGGGGATCGAGCCTGGGTCTGTGGGGATCGAGCCTGGGTCTGTGGGGATCGAGCCTGGGTCTGTGGGAATCAAGCCTGGGTCTGTGGAGATCGAGCCTGGGTCTGTGGGAACTGAACCTGGGTCTGAGGGGATGGAGCCTGTGTCTGTGGGGACTGAACCTGGCTCTGTGGGGATCGAGCCTGGGTCTGTGGGGACTGAACCTGTGTCTGTGGGGATCGAGCCTGTGTCTGTGGGAACTGAACCTGGGTCTGTGGGGATCGAGCCTGGGTCTGTGGGGATCGAGCCTGTGTCTGTGGGGACTGAACCTGGGTCTGAGGGGATGGAGCCTGTGTCTGTGGGGACTGAACCTGGCTCTGTGGGGATCGAGCCTGGGTCTGTGGGGACTGAACCTGTGTCTGTGGGGATCGAGCCTGTGTCTGTGGGAACTGAACCTGGGTCTGTGGGGATCGAGCCTGGGTCTGTGGGGATTGAGCCTGTGTCTGTGGGGATCGAGCCTGTGTCTGTGGGGACTGAACCTGGGTCTGTGGGGATCAAGCCTGGGTCTGTGGGAACTGAACCTGGGTCTGTGGGAATCACGCCTGGGTCTGTGGGGATCGAACCTGTGTCTGTGGGGATCGAGCCTGGGTCTGTGGGGATCGAGCCTGGGTCTGTGGGACCTGAACCTGGGTCTGTGGGGATCGAGCCTGGGTCTGTGGGGATCGAGCCTGGGTCTGTGGGGATTGAGCCTGGGTCTGTGGGGATTGAGCCTCGGTCTGTGGGGATCGAGCCTGTGTCTGTGGGGATCGAGCTGTGTCTGTGGGGACTGAACCTGTGTCTGTGGGGATCGAGCCTGGGTCTGTGGGGATCGAGCCTGTGTCTGTGGGGATCGAGCTGTGTCTGTGGGGACTGAACCTGGGTCTGTGGGGAACTGAACCTGGGTCTGTGGGGATTGAGCCTGGGTCTGTGGGGATGGAGCCTGGGTCTGTGGGGATGGAGCCTGGGTCTGTGGGGATGGAGCCTGGGTCTGTGGGGATGGAGCCTAGGTCTGTGGGGATCGAGCCTGGGTCTGTGGGGATCGAGCCTGGGTCTGTGGGGATCGAGCCTGGGTCTGTGGGGATCGAGCCTGGGTCTGTGGGGATCGAGCCTGGGTCTGTGGGGATCGAGCCTGGGTCTGTGGGGACTGAACCTGGGTCTGTGGGGATCGAGCCTGTGTCTGTGGGGATCGACTGTGTCTGTGGGGACTGAACCTGGGTCTGTGGGGATCGAGCCTGGGTCTGTGGGGATCGACCCTGGGTCTGTGGGGATTGAGCCTGTATCTGTGGGGATCGAGCCTGTGTCTGTGGGGACTGAACCTGGGTCTGTGGGGATCAAGCCTGTGTCTGTGGGGACTGAACCTGGGTCTGTGGGGATCGAGCCTGGGTCTGTGGGGACTGAACCTGGCTCTGTGGGGATCGAGCCAATGTAGGTCAGTGAGCACAAAGTAGGTGATTTTTGCACAGTGTCTGTCTAGGGAGACCACACCAGTGTCTGTCTGTCTAGGGAGACCACACCAGTGTCTGTCTGTCTAGGGAGACCACACCAGTGTCTGTCTGTCTAGGGAGACCACACCAGTGTCTGTTTGTCGAGGGAGACCACACCAGTGTCCGTCTGTCTAGGGAGACCACACCAGTGTCTGTCTGTCTAGGGAGACCACACCAGTGTCTGTCTCTCTAGGGAGACCACACCAGTGTCTGTCTGTCTTTCTAGGAATATGACACCAGTGTCTGTCTGTCTGTCTGTCCAGGAGTACCACAGTGCGAAGATTGGGATAGTGTCACAGGTCCTGCCTCACACTCAGCTGACAGTGGATGTGAAACTCACAGATCTCAGCAGAACCCTCGCAGAACTCTCAAACCTGGTGAAAACCCAGCTGGTGAAAGGCATCGCACACGGTGCAGGGACCCGACCTCTCGAAGGTAATGCAGTCAGTCCCATTCCCCCGCTCTATCCCCGTAGCCCTGCAAGTTTATTTCCCCCATGTGCCAATCCAATCTCCCCTTGAAAACATTGAGTGTCTCCGTTTCCACCACTTCCGTCATCAGCGAGTTCCAGGTCATCACCACTCGCTGCGTAAAAAAGTTTTTCCTCACATCCCCCCTGTATCTCTTGCCCAAAACCTTAAATCTGTGTCCCCTAGTCCTTGTACCATCAACTAGTGGGAACAGCCTTTCCCCGTCTAGCCTATTCAAACCCATCATAATCTTGTACACCTCTATCAAATCACCCCTCAACCTCCTTTGCTCTCATGAAAACAAATCCAGCTTCTCCAACCTGTCCTTGTAGCTAAGATCCCCCATCCCCGGAACCATTCTGGTAAATCTCCTCTGCACCCTCTCAAGGGCCTTCACATCCTTCCTAAAGTATGGTGACCAGAACTGGACGCAATACTCCAGTTGTGGCCTAATTAGTGCTTTATAAAAGTTCCCATGATGCGGAGATGCGGTGTTGGACTGGGGTGGACAAAAGTGAGAAGTCGCACAACACCAGGTTATAGTCCAACAGTTTTACATAGAACAGTACAGCACAGTACAGGCCCTTCGGCCCTCGATGTTGTGCCGAGCATTGTCCGAGACCAAGATCAAGCTATCACACTCCCTATCACTCTGGTGTGCTCCATGTGCTTATCCAATAACCGCTTGAAAGTTCCTAAAGTGTCCGACTCCACTATCACAGCAGGCAGTCCATTCCACACCCCAACCACTCTCTGAGTAAAGAATCTACCTCGGACATCCCTTCTATATCTCCCCCCATGCACCTTATAGTTATGCCCCCTTGTAACAGCTGCCTCTACCCGAGGAAATAGTCTCTGAACATCCACTCTATCTATCCCCCTCATCATCTTATAAACCTCTATTAAGTCGCCTCTCATCCTCCTCCGCTCTAAAGAGAAAAGCCCCAACTCCCTCAATCTTTCCTCATAAGACCTCCCCCCCAAACCAGGCAGCATCCTGGTAAATCTCCTTTGCACTCTTTCCAATGCTTCCACGTCCTTCCTATAGTGAGGTGACCAGAACTGCACACAATATTCCAAATGTGGTCTCACCAAGGTCCTGTACAGTTGCAGCATAACCTCACGGTTCTTAAACTCAAACCCTCTGTTAATAAACGCCAACACACCATAGGCCTTCTTTACTGCTCTATCCACTTGAGTGGCAACCTTCAGAGATCTGTGGATATGAACCCCCAGATCCCTCTGCTCCTCCACGTTCCTCAGAACCCTGCCGTTGACCCTGTAATCCTTATTCACATTTGCCCTACCAAAATGAATCACCTCGCACTTATCAGGGTTAAATTCCATCTGCCATTTTTCGGCCCAGCTCTGCATCCTATCAATGTCTCTTTGCAGCCTACAACTGCCCTCCACCTCATCCACTACTCCACCAATCTTGGTGTCATCAGCAAATTTACTGATCCACCCTTCAGTCCCCTCCTCCAAGTCATTGATAAAAATCACAAACAGCAGAGGACCCAGCACCGACCCCTGTGGCACACCGCTGGTAACTGGTCTCCAGTCCGAAAATGTTCCATCCACCACCACCCTCTGCCTTCTATGAGATAGCCAGTTACTTATCCAATCGGCCAAATTTCCCTCTATCCCACAACTCCTTACTTTCTTCATGAGACGACCATGGGGAACCTTATCAAACGCCTTACTAAAATCCATGTATACGACATCAACTGCTCTACCTTCATCTACACACTTAGTTACCTCCTCAAAGAATTCAATCAAATTTGTTAGGCAAGACTTACCCTTCACGAATCCGTGTTGACTATCCCTGATTAAGTTGCCCCTTTCCAAATGGTCATAAATCCTATCCCTCAGGACCTTTTCCATTATCTTACCAACCACCGAAGTAAGACTAACCGGCCTATAATTACCAGGGTCATTCCTATTTCCTTTCTTGAAGAGAGGAACAACATTCGCCACTCTCCAGTCCTCTGGCACCATCCCCGTGGACAGTGAGGACCCAAAGATCAAAGCCAGAGGCTCTGCAATCTCCTCCCTTGCCTCCCAAAGAATCCTAGGATATATCCCATCTGGCCCAGGGGACTTATCGACCCTCAGGTTCTTCAAAATTGCTAAAACATCTTCCCTCAGAACATCTACCACCTCCAGCCTATCCACCTTTATCACACTCTCAACCTCAAGAACATGGCCCCTCTCCTCGGTGAACACTGACGAAAAGTATTCATTCATCACCTCTCCTATCTCTTCTGACTCCATGCACAAGTTCCCACTACTGTCCTTGACCGGCCCTACCCTCACCCTGGTCATTCTTTTATTTCTCACATAAGAGTAAAAGGCCTTGGGGTTTTTCTTGATCCGACCCGCCAAGGACTTCTCATGCCCCCTCCTAGCTCTCCTAAGCTCTTTTTTTAGCTCATTCCTTGCTACCTTGTACCCCTCAATCGACCCAACTGAACCTTGTTTTCTCATCCTTACATACGCTTCCTTTTTCCTCTTGACTAGACATTCAACCTCTTTTGTGAACCATGGTTCTCTCACTCGGCCATTTCCTCCCTGCCTGACAGGGACATACCTATCAAGGACACGCAGTAATTGCTCCCTGAAAAAGCTCCACTTTTCGTTTGTGCCTTTCCCTGATAGTTTCTGTTCCCATCTTATACTCCCTAATTCTTGCCTAATCGCATCATAATTACCCCTCCCCCAATTATAAACCCTGCCCTGCCGTATGGCCCTATCCCTCTCCATTGCAATAGTGAAAGTTACCGAATTGTGGTCACTATCTCCAAAGTGCTCTCCCACATACAAATCAAACACTTGGCCCGGTTCATTACCCAGTACCAAATCCAACGTGGCCCCACCTCTTGTCGGCCTATCCACATATTGTGTCAGGAAACCCTCCTGCACACACTGTGCAAAAACTATCCCATCCGAACTGTTTGACCTATAAAGGTTCCAATCAATATTGAACTTCACCTGACGAAGGAGCAGCCGCTCCGAAAGCTTGTGATTTCAAATAAAACTGTTGGACTATAACCTGGTGTTGTGCGACTTCTCACTTTTATAAAAGTTCAGCATAACTTCTCTACTTTTGTACTCAATACCTCTATTTATGAAGCCCAAGATCCCATATGCTTTGTTAACCACTCTCTCAATATATCCCGCCACCTTCAGGGACCTATGCACATTAACTCCCAGGTCCCTCTGTCCCTGCGCACTCTTTAAAACTGTGCCATTAAGTGTATATTGCCTCTCCCTGTTCCTTCTGCCAAAATGCATCACCTCACACTTCTCTGTATTAAATTCCATCTGCCACTTGTCTGCCCATTCTGCTAGCCTTTCTATGTCCTGTTACAGCCGATTGATATCATCATCACTGTTTGCCACACCCCCAAGTTTGGTGTCATCGGCAAATTTAGAAATTCTACTCCCTATTCCAATATCCAGGTCATTTATATATATAAAAAAGTGGCCCCAGCACTGACCCTTGGGGAACACCACTGTCTACCATCCTCCAGTCTGAAAAACAGCCATTTACCACAACTCACTGTTTTCTGTCCTGAAGCCAATTCCTTATCCAAGCTGCCACTGACCCACCTATTGCATGAGCCTCAATTTTTGTAACCAGCCTTCTATGTGGTACTTTGTCAAACGCCTTCTGAAAATCCATGTAGACAACATCCTTCATCAATCCTCTGTTACTTCATCAAAAATTCAATTAATCAAACATGATCTGCCTTTTACAAATCCGTGTTGGCTCTCCTTAATTAGCTTAAACCTCTCCAAATGTCCGTTCATTTTTTCGTTGATTATTGTTTGTAAAACTTTACCCACCACTGATGTTAAACTGACCAGCCTGTAGTTACTAGGATTGTCCTTACACCCTTTCTTGAACAATGGTGTCACATTTGCCACTTTCCGATCCTCAGGCACCTTCCCCACATCTAGGGAAGATTGGAAAATTATGGCAAGCCCTTCCACTATCTACTCCCGCAATTCCCTTAGCAACCTGGGATGCAAGCCATCTGGACCAGGTAAACCCATCGACCCGGGACAGGTAAACCCATCGACCCGGGGCAGGTAAATCCATCGACCCGGGACAGGTAAACCCATCGACCCGGGACAGGTAAACCCATCGACCCGGGACAGGTAAACCCATCGACCCCTCGTAGGTAAACCCATCGACCCGGGGCAGGTAAACCCATCGACCCCTCGTAGGTAAACACATCGACCCCTCGTAGGTAAACCCATCGACCCGGGACAGGTAAACCCATCGACCCGGGGCAGGTAAAACCATCGACCCGGGGCAGGTAAACCCATCGACCCCTCGTAGGTAAACCCATCGACCCGGGACAGGTAAACCCATCGACCCGGGACAGGTAAACCCATCGACCCCTCGTAGGTAAACCCATCGACCCCTCGTAGGTAAACCCATCGACCCGGGACAGGTAAACCCATCGACCCGGGAAAGGTAAACCCATCGACCCGGGACAGGTAAACCCATCGACCCGGGGCACGTAAACCCATCGACCCGGGGCAGGTAAACCCATCGACCCCTCGTAGGTAAACCCATCGACCCGGGGCAGGTAAACCCATCGACCCGGGGCAGGTAAACCCATCGACCCGGGGCAGGTAAACCCATCGACCCGGGGCAGGTAAACCCATCGACCCCTCGTAGGTAAACCCATCGACCCGGGGCAGGTAAACCCATCGACCCGGGGCAGGTAAACCCATCGACCCGGGACAGGTAAACCCATCGACCCGGGACAGGTAAACCCATCGACCCGGGACAGGTAAACCCATCGACCCGGGGCAGGTAAACCCATCGACCCCTCGTAGGTAAACCCATCGACCCGGAACAGGTAAACCCATCGACCCCTCGTAGGTAAACCCATCGACCCGGGACAGGTAAACCCATTGACCCGGGGCTGGTAAACCCATCGACCCCTCGTAGGTAAACCCATCGACCCCTCGTAGGTAAACCCATCGACCCGGGGCAGGTAAACCCATCGACCCGGGGCAGGTAAACCCATCGACCCGGGGCAGGTAAACCCATCGACCCGGGGCTGGTAAACCCATCGACCCCTCGTAGGTAAACCCATCGACCCGGGACAGGTAAACCCATCGACCCGGGGCAGGTAAACCCATCGACCCGGGGCAGGTAAACCCATCGACCCCTCGTAGGTAAACCCATCGACCCGGGACAGGTAAACCCATTGACCCGGGACAGGTAAACCCATCGACCCCTCGTAGGTAAACCCATCGACCCGGGGCAGGTAAACCCATCGACCCGGGGCAGGTAAACCCATCGACCCGGGGCAGGTAAACCCATCGACCCCTCGTAGGTAAACCCATCGACCCCTCGTAGGTAAACCCATCGACCCCTCGTAGGTAAACCCATCGACCCCTCGTAGGTAAACCCATCGACCCCTCGTAGGTAAACCCATCGACCCCTCGTAGGTAAACCCATCGACCCGGGACAGGTAAACACATCGACCCGGGACAGGTAAACCCATCGACCCGGGACAGGTAAACGCATCGACCCGGGACAGGTAAACCCATCGACCCCTCGTAGGTAAACCCATCGATCCGGGACAGGTAAACCCATCGACCCGGGACAGGTAAACCCATCGACTCCTCGTAGGTAAACCCATCGACCCCTCGTATGTAAACCCATCGACCCCTCGTAGGTAAACCCATCGACCCGGGACAGGTAAACGCATCGACCCCTCGTAGGTAAACCCATCGACCCCTCGTAGGTAAACCCATCGACCCGGGACAGGTAAACCCATCGACCCCTCGTAGGTAAACCCATCGACCCGAGGCAGGTAAACCCATCGACCCGGGGCAGGTAAACCCATCGACCCGGGGCAGGTAATCCCATCGACCCCTCGTAGGTAAACCCATCGACCCCTCGTAGGTAAACCCATCGACCCCTCGTAGGTAAACCCATCGACCCGGGACAGGTAAACCCATCGACCCGGGGCAGGTAAACCCATCGACCTCTCGTAGGTAAACCCATCGACCCGGGGCAGGTAAACCCATCGACCCGGGGCAGGTAAACCCATCGACCCGGGACAGGTAAACCCATCGACCCCTCGTAGGTAAAGCCATCGACCCGGGGCAGGTAAACCCATCGACCCGGGGCAGGTAAACCCATCGACCCGGGGCAGGTAAACCCATCGACCCGGGGCAGGTAAACCCATCGACCCCTCGTAGGTAAACCCATCGACCCGGGACAGGTAAACCCATCGACCCCTCGTAGGTAAACGCATCGACCCAGGACAGGTAAACCCATCGACCCGGGGCAGGTAAACCCATCGACCTCTCGTAGGTAAACCCATCGATCCGGGGCAGGTAAACCCATCGACCCCTCGTAGGTAAACCCATCGACCCGGGGCAGGTAAACCCATCGACCCGGGGCAGGTAAACCCATCGACCCCTCGTAGGTAAACCCATCGACCCCGGGACAGGTAAACCCATCGATCCCTCGTAGGTAAACCCATCGACCCGGGACAGGTAAACCCATCGACCCCTCGTAGGTAAACCCATCGACCCGGGACAGGTAAACCCATCGACCCGGGGCAGGTAAACCCATCGACCCGGGACAGGTAAACCCATCGACCCGGGACAGGTAAACCCATCGACCCGGGACAGGTAAACCCATCGACCCCTCGTAGGTAAACCCATCGACCCGGGGCAGGTAAACCCATCGACCCCTCGTAGGTAAACACATCGACCCCTCGTAGGTAAACCCATCGACCCGGGACAGGTAAACCCATCGACCCGGGGCAGGTAAAACCATCGACCCCTCGTAGGTAAACCCATCGACCCGGGACAGGTAAACCCATCGACCCGGGACAGGTAAACCCATCGACCCCTCGTAGGTAAACCCATCGACCCCTCGTAGGTAAACCCATCGACCCGGGACAGGTAAACCCATCGACCCGGGAAAGGTAAACCCATCGACCCGGGACAGGTAAACCCATCGACCCGGGGCACGTAAACCCATCGACCCGGGGCAGGTAAACCCATCGACCCCTCGTAGGTAAACCCATCGACCCGGGACAGGTAAACCCATCGACCCGGGGCAGGTAAACCCATCGACCCGGGGCAGGTAAACCCATCGACCCGGGGCAGGTAAACCCATCGACCCCTCGTAGGGAAACCCATCGACCCGGGGCAGGTAAACCCATCGACCCCTCGTAGGTAAACCCATCGACCCCTCGTAGGTAAACCCATCGACCCGGGGCAGGTAAACCCATCGACCCGGGGCAGGTAAACCCATCGACCCGGGGCAGGTAAACCCATCGACCCCTCGTAGGTAAACCCATCGACCCGGGGCAGGTAAACCCATTGACCCGGGACAGGTAAACCCATCGACCCGGGGCAGGTAAACCCATCGACCCCTCGTAGGTAAACCCATCGACCCGGGACAGGTAAACCCATCGACCCGGGGCAGGTAAACCCATCGACCCGGGGCAGGTAAACCCATCGACCCGGGACAGGTAAACCCATCGACCCGGGACAGGTAAACCCATCGACCCGGGAAAGGTAAACCCATCGACCCGGGACAGGTAAACCCATCGACCCGGGGCAGGTAAACCCATCGACCCCTCGTAGGTAAACCCATCGACCCGGGACAGGTAAACCCATCGACCCGGGGCAGGTAAACCCATCGACCCGGGACAGGTAAACCCATCGACCCGGGGCAGGTAAACCCATCGACCCGGGGCAGGTAAACCCATCGACCCGGGGCAGGTAAACCCATCGACCCGGGGCAGGTAAACCCATCGACCCCTCGTAGGGAAACCCATCGACCCGGGGCAGGTAAACCCATCGACCCCTCGTAGGTAAACCCATCGACCCCTCGTAGGTAAACCCATCGACCCGGGGCAGGTAAACCCATCGACCCGGGGCAGGTAAACCCATTGACCCGGGACAGGTAAACCCATCGACCCGGGACAGGTAAACCCATCCACCCGGGGCAGGTAAACCCATCGACCCGGGACAGGTAAACCCATCGACCCCTCGTAGGTAAACCCATCGACCCGGGGCAGGTAAACCCATTGACCCGGGACAGGTAAACCCATCGACCCGGGACAGGTAAACCCATCGACCCGGGGCAGGTAAACCCATCGACCCCTCGTAGGTAAACCCATCGACCCCTCGTAGGTAAACCCATCGACCCCTCGTAGGTAAACCCATCGACCCCTCGTAGGTAAACCCATCGACCCCTCGTAGGTAAACCCATCGACCCCTCGTAGGTAAACCCATCGACCCCTCGTAGGTAAACCCATCGACCCGGGGCAGGTAAACCCATCGACCCCTCGTAGGTAAACCCATCGACCCGGGACAGGTAAACCCATCGACCCCTCGTAGGTAAACCCATCGACCCGGGGCAGGTAAACCCATCGACCCGGGACAGGTAAACCCATCGACCCCTCGTAGGTAAACCCATCGACCCGGGACAGGTAAACACATCGACCCGGGACAGGTAAACCCATCGACCCGGGACAGGTAAACCCATCGACCCGGGACAGGTAAACCCATCGACCCCTCGTAGGTAAACCCATCGACCCGGGACAGGTAAACCCATCGACCCGGGACAGGTAAACCCATCGACCCGGGACAGGTAAACGCATCGACCCGGGACAGGTAAACCCATCGACCCCTCGTAGGTAAACCCATCGACCCGGGACAGGTAAACCCATCGACTCCTCGTAGGTAAACCCATCGACCCCTCGTATGTAAACCCATCGACCCCTCGTAGGTAAACCCATCGACCCGGGACAGGTAAACGCATCGACCCCTCGTAGGTAAACCCATCGACCCCTCGTAGGTAAACCCATCGACCCGGGACAGGTAAACCCATCGACCCCTCGTAGGTAAACCCATCGACCCGAGGCAGGTAAACCCATCGACCCGGGGCAGGTAAACCCATCGACCCGGGGCAGGTAATCCCATCGACCCCTCGTAGGTAAACCCATCGACCCCTCGTAGGTAAACCCATCGACCCCTCGTAGGTAAACCCATCGACCCGGGACAGGTAAACCCATCGACCCGGGGCAGGTAAACCCATCGACCCGGGGCAGGTAAACCCATCGACCCGGGGCAGGTAAACCCATCGACCCCTCGTAGGTAAACCCATCGACCCCTCGTAGGTAAACCCATCGACCCGGGACAGGTAAACCCATCGACCCCTCGTAGGTAAACGCATCGACCCAGGACAGGTAAACCCATCGACCCGGAGCAGGTAAACCCATCGACCTCTCGTAGGTAAACCCATCGATCCGGGGCAGGTAAACCCATCGACCTCTCGTAGGTAAACCCATCGATCCGGGGCAGGTAAACCCATCGACCCCTCGTAGGTAAACCCATCGACCCGGGGCAGGTAAACCCATCGACCCGGGGCAGGTAAACCCATCGACCCGGGGCAGGTAAACCCATCGACCCGGGGCAGGTAAACCCATCGACCCGGGGCAGGTAAACCCATCGACCCGGGGCAGGTAACCCATCGACCCGGGGCAGGTAAACCCATTGACCCCTTGTAGGTAAACCCATCGACCCGGGGCTGGTAAACCCATCGACCCCTCGTAGGTAAACCCATCGACCCGGGGCAGGTAAACCCATCGACCCGGGGCAGGTAAACCCATCGACCCGGGGCAGGTAAACACATCGACCTCTCTTAGGTAAATCCATCGACCCGGGGCAGGTAAACCCATCGACCCGGGACAGGTAAACCCATCGACCCGGGGCAGGTAAACCCATCGACCCCTCGTAGGTAAACCCATCGACCCGGGGCTGGTAAACCCATCGACCCCTCGTAGGTAAACCCATCGACCCGGGGCAGGTAAACCCATCAACCCGGGGCATGTAAACCCATCGACCCCTCGTAGGTAAACCCATCGACCCGGGGCAGGTAAACCCATCGACCCGGGGCAGGTAAACCCATCAACCCGGGGCAGGTAAACCCATCGACCCCTCGTAGGTAAACCCATCGACCCGGGGCAGGTAAACCCATCGACCTCTCGTAGGTAAACCCATCGATCCGGGGCAGGTAAACCCATCGACCCTCGTAGGTAAACCCATCGACCCGGGGCAGGTAAACCCATCGACCCGGGGCAGGTAAACCCATCGACCCGGGGCAGGTAAACCCATCGACCCGGGGCAGGTAAACCCATCGACCCGGGGCAGGTAACCCATCGACCCGGGACAGGTAAACCCATCGACCCCTCGTAGGTAAACCCATCGACCCAGGACAGGTAAACCCATCGACCCCTCGTAGGTAAACCCATCCAACCGGGACAGGTAAACCCATCGACCCGGGGCAGGTAAACCCATCGACCCGGGACAGGTAAACCCATCGACCCGGGACAGGTAAACCCATCGACCCGGGACAGGTAAACCCATCGACCCCTCGTAGGTAAACCCATCGACCCGGGACAGGTAAACGCATCGACCCGGGACAGGTAAACCCATCGACCCGGGACAGGTAAACCCATCGACCCCTCGTAGGTAAACCCATCGACCCCTCGTAGGTAAACCCATCGACCCCTCGTAGGTAAACCCATCGACCCCTCGTAGGTAAACCCATCGACCCCTCGTAGGTAAACCCATCGACCCGGGACAGGTAAACCCATCGACCCGGGACAGATAAAACCATCGACCCGGGACAGGTAAACCCATCGACCCCTCGTAGGTAAACCCATCGACCCGGGACAGGTAAAACCCATCGACCCGGGACAGGTAAACCCATCGACCCGGGGCAGGTAAACCCATCGACCCGGGCAGGTAAAACCATCGACCCGGGACAGGTAAACCCATCGACCCCTCGTAGGTAAACCCATCGACCCGGGGCAGGTAAACCCATCGACCCGGGGCAGGTAAACCCATCGACCCGGAGCAGGTAAACCCATCGACCCCTCGTAGGTAAAGCCATCGACCCGGGGCAGGTAAACCCATCGACCCGGGGTAGGTAAACCCATCGACCCCTCGTAGGTAAACCCATCGACCCGGGACAGGTAAACCCATCGACCCGGGACAGGTAAACCCATCGAACCGGGACAGGTAAACACATCGACCCGGGACAGGTAAACCCATCGACGCCTCGTAGGTAAACCCATCAACCCGGGACAGGTAAACCCATCGACCCGGGACAGGTAAACGCATCGACCCGGAACAGGTAAACCCATCGACCCAGGACAGGTAAACCCATCGACCCCTCGTAGGTAAACGCATCGACCCGGGACAGGTAAACCCATCGACCCGGGGAGGTAAACCCATCGACCTCTCGTAGGTAAACCCATCGATCCGGGGCAGGTAAACCCATCGACCCGGGCAGGTAAACCCATCGACCCGGGACAGGTAAACCCATCGACCCGGGGCAGGTAACCTCATCGACCCGGGACAGGTAAACCCATCGACCCCTCGTAGGTAAACCCATCGACCCGGGGCAGGTAAACCCATCGACCCGGGACAGGTAAACCCATCGACCCGGGGCAGGTAAACCCATCGACCCCTCGTAGGTAAACCCATCGACCCGGGGCAGGTAAACCCATCGATCCGGGGCAGGTAAACACATCGACCCCTCGTAGGTAAACCCATCAACCCCTCGTAGGTAAACCCATCGACCCGGGGCAGGTAAACCCATCGACCCGGGGCAGGTAAACCCATCGACCCCTCGTAGGTAAACCCATCGACCCGGGGCTGGTAAACCCATCGACCCCTCGTAGGTAAACCCATCGACCCGGGGCAGGTAAACCCATCGACCCGGGGCAGGTAAACCCATCGACCCGGGACAGGTAAACCCATCGACCCCTCGTAGGTAAACCCATCGACCCCTCGTAGGTAAACCCATCGACCCCTCGTAGGTAAACCCATCGACCCGGGGCAGGTAAACCCATCGACCCGGGGCAGGTAAACCCATCGACCCGGGGCAGGTAAACCCATCGACCTCTCTTAGGTAAATCCATCGACCCGGGACAGGTAAACCCATCGACCCGGGACAGGTAAACCCATCGACCCCTCGTAGGTCAACCCATCGACCCGGGACAGGTAAACCCATCAACCCCTCGTAGGTAAACGCATCGACCCGGGACAGGTAAACCCATCGACCCGGGGCAGGTAAACCCATCGACCTCTCGTAGGTAAACCCATCGATCCGGGGCAGGTAAACCCATCGACCCCTCGTAGGTAAACCCATCGACCCGGGGCAGGTAAACCCATCGACCCGGGGCAGGTAAACCCATCGACGCCTCGTAGGTAAACCCATCGACCCGGGGCAGGTAAACCCATCGACCCGGGGCAGGTAAACCCATCGACCCCTCGTAGGTAAACCCATCAACCCCTCGTAGGTAAACCCATCGACCCCGGGCAGGTAAACCCATCGACCCGGGGCAGGTAAACCCATCGACCCCTCGTAGGTAAACCCATCGACCCGGGGCTGGTAAACCCATCGACCCCTCGTAGGTAAACCCATCGACCCCTCGTAGGTAAACCCATCGACTCGGGGCAGGTAAACCCATCGACCCGGGCAGGTAAACCCATCGACCCGGGGCAGGTAAACCTATCGACCTCTCTTAGGTAAATCCATCGACCCGGGACAGGTAAACCCATCGACCCGGGAAAGGTAAACCCATCGACCCCTCGTAGGTAAACCCATCGACCCGGGACAGGTAAACCCATCGAGCCGGGGCAGGTAAACCCATCGACCCGGGACAGGTAAACCCATCGACGCCTCGTAGGTAAACCCATTGACCCGGGGCAGGTAAACCCATCGACCCGGGGCAGGTAAACGCATCGACCCGGGGCAGGTAAACCCATCGACCCGGGACAGGTAAACGCATCGACCCGGGACAGGTAAACCCATCGACCCCTCGTAGGTAAACCCATCGACCCGGGACAGGTAAACGCATCGACCCGGGACAGGTAAACCCATCGACGCCTCGTAGGTAAACCCATCGACCCGGAACAGGTAAACCCATCGACCCCTCGTAGGTAAACCCATCGACCCGAGACAGGTAAACCCATCGACCCAGGACAGGTAAACCCATCGAACCGGGACAGGTAAACCCATCGACCCGGGACAGGTAAACCCATCGACCCCTCGTAGGTAAACCCATCGACCCCTCGTAGGTAAACCCATCGACCCGGGACAGGTAAACCCATCGACCCCTCGTAGGTAAACGCATCGACCCGGGGCAGGTAAACCCATCGACCCGGGGCAGGTAAACCCATCGACCTCTCGTAGGTAAACCCATCGATCTGGGGCAGGTAAACCCATCGACCCCTCGTAGGTAAACCCATCGACCCGGGGCAGGTAAACCCATCGACCCGGGGCAGGTAAACCCATCGACCCGGGGCAGGTAAACCCATCGACCCGGGGCAGGTAAACCCATCGACCCCTCGTAGGTAAACCCATCGACCCGGGGCTGGTAAACCCATCGACCCCTCGTAGGTAAACCCATCGACCCGGGGCAGGTAAACCCATCAACCCGGGGCAGGTAAACCCATCGACCCCTCGTAGGTAAACCCATCGACCCCTCGTAGGTAAACCCATCGACCCGGGGCAGGTAAACCCATCGAACCGGGGCAGGTAAACCCATCAACCCGGGGCAGGTAAACCCATCGACCCCTCGTAGGTAAACCCATCGACCCGGGGCAGGTAAACCCATCGACCCGGGGCAGGTAACCCATCGACCCGGGGCAGGTAAACCCATCGACCCCTCGTAGGTAAACCCATCGACCTCTCGTAGGTAAACCCATCGACCCAGGACAGGTAAACCCATCGACCCCTCGTAGGTAAACCCATCCAACCGGGACAGGTAAACCCATCGACCCGGGGCAGGTAAACCCATCGACCCGGGACAGGTAAACCCATCGACCCGGGACAGGTAAACCCATCGACCCGGGACAGGTAAACCCATCGACCCCTCGTAGGTAAACCCATCGACCCCTCGTAGGTAAACCCATCGACCCGGGACAGGTAAACCCAACGACCCCTCGTAGGTAAACCCATCGACCCGGGACAGGTAAACCCAACGACCCGGGGCAGGTAAACCCATCGACCCGGGACAGGTAAACCCATCGACCCGGGGCTGGTAAACCCATCGACCCGGGGCAGGTAAAACCATCGACCCGGGACAGGTAAACCCATCGACCCCTCGTAGGTAAACCCATCGACCCGGGGCAGGTAAACCCATCGACCCGGGGCAGGTAAACCCATCGACCCGGGGCAGGTAAACCCATCGACCCGGGGCAGGTAAACCCATCGACCCCTCGTAGGTAAACCCATCGACCCGGGGCAGGTAAACCCATCGACCCCTCGTAGGTAAAGCCATCGACCCGGGGCAGGTAAACCCATCGACCCGGGGTAGGTAAACCCATCGACCCCTCGTAGGTAAACCCATCGACCCGGGACAGGTAAACCCATCGACCCGGGACAGGTAAACCCATCGAACCGGGACAGGTAAACACATCGACCCGGGACAGGTAAACCCATCGACGCCTCGTAGGTAAACCCATCAACCCGGGACAGGTAAACCCATCGACTCGGGACAGGTAAACGCATCGACCCGGGACAGGTAAACCCATCGACCCCTCGTAGGTAAACCCATCGACCCGGAACAGGTAAACCCATCGACCCAGGACAGGTAAACCCATCGACCCAGGAGAGGTAAACCCATCGACCCCTCGTAGGTAAACCCATCGACCCCTCGTAGGTAAACCCATCGACCCCTCGTAGGTAAACCCATCGACCCAGGACAGGTAAACCCATCGACCCCTCGTAGGTAAACCCATCGACCCCTCGTAGGTAAACCCATCGACCCCTCGTAGGTAAACCCATCGACCCGGGACAGGTAAACCCATCGACCCCTCGTAGGTAAACGCATCGACCCGGGACAGGTAAACCCATCGACCCGGGGAGGTAAACCCATCGACCTCTCGTAGGTAAACCCATCGATCCGGGGCAGGTAAACCCATCGACCCCTCGTAGGTAAACCCATCGACCCGGGGCAGGTAAACCCATCGACCCGGGGCAGGTAAACCCATCGACCCGGGGCAGGTAAACCCATCGACCCGGGACAGGTAAACCCATCGACCCGGGGCAGGTAAACTCATCGACCCGGGACAGGTAAACCCATCGACCCCTCGTAGGTAAACCCATCGACCCGGGGCAGGTAAACCCATCGACCCGGGACAGGTAAACCCATCGACCCGGGGCAGGTAAACCCATCGACCCCTCGTAGGTAAACCCATCGACCCGGGGCAGGTAAACCCATCGATCCGGGGCAGGTAAACACATCGACCCCTCGTAGGTAAACCCATCAACCCCTCGTAGGTAAACCCATCGACCCGGGGCAGGTAAACCCATCGACCCGGGGCAGGTAAACCCATCGACCCCTCGTAGGTAAACCCATCGACCCGGGGCTGGTAAACCCATCGACCCCTCGTAGGTAAACCCATCGACCCGGGGCAGGTAAACCCATCGACCCGGGACAGGTAAACCCATCGACCCCTCGTAGGTAAACCCATCGACCCCTCGTAGGTAAACCCATCGACCCCTCGTAGGTAAACCCATCGACCCGGGGCAGGTAAACCCATCGACCCGGGGCAGGTAAACCCATCGACCTCTCTTAGGTAAATCCATCGACCCGGGACAGGTAAACCCATCGACCCGGGACAGGTAAACCCATCGACCCCTCGTACGTAAACCCATCGACCCGGGACAGGTAAACCCATCGACCCCTCGTAGGTAAACGCATCGACCCGGGACAGGTAAACCCATCGACCCGGGGCAGGTAAACCCATCGACCTCTCGTAGGTAAACCCATCGATCCGGGGCAGGTAAACCCATCGACCCCTCGTAGGTAAACCCATCGACCCGGGGCAGGTAAACCCATCGACCCGGGGCAGGTAAACCCATCGACCCGGGACAGGTAAACCCATCGACCCGGGACAGGTAAACCCATCGACCCCTCGTAGGTAAACCCATCGACCCGGGGCAGGTAAACCCATCGACCCGGGGCAGGTAAACCCATCGACCCCTCGTAGGTAAACCCATCAACCCCTCGTAGGTAAACCCATCGACCCCGGGCAGGTAAACCCATCGACCCGGGCAGGTAAACCCATCGACCCCTCGTAGGTAAACCCATCGACCCGGGGCTGGTAAACCCATCGACCCCTCGTAGGTAAACCCATCGACCCGGGGCAGGTAAACCCATCGACCCGGGACAGGTAAACCCATCGACCCCTCGTAGGTAAACCCATCGACCCCTCGTAGGTAAACCCATCGACTCGGGGCAGGTAAACCCATCGACCCGGGGCAGGTAAACCCATCGACCCGGGGCAGGTAAACCCATCGACCTCTCTTAGGTAAATCCATCGACCCGGGACAGGTAAACCCATCGACCCGGGAAAGGTAAACCCATCGACCCCTCGTAGGTAAACCCATCGACCCGGGACAGGTAAACCCATCGAGCCGGGGCAGGTAAACCCATCGACCCGGGACAGGTAAACCCATCGACGCCTCGTAGGTAAACCCATTGACCCGGGGCAGGTAAACCCATTGACCCGGGACAGGTAAACCCATCGACCCGGGACAGGTAAACCCATCGACCCGGGACAGGTAAACGCATCGACCCGGGACAGGTAAACCCATCGACCCGGGACAGGTAAACCCATCGACCCCTCGTAGGTAAACCCATCGACCCCTCGTAGGTAAACCCATCGACCCGGGACAGGTAAACCCATCGACCCGGAACAGGTAAACCCATCGACCCCTCGTAGGTAAACCCATCGACCCGGGGCAGGTAAACCCATCGACCCCTCGTAGGTAAACCCATCGACCCCTCGTAGGTAAACCCATCGACCCGGGACAGGTAAACCCATCGACCCCTCGTAGGTAAACGCATCGACCCGGGGCAGGTAAACCCATCGACCCGGGGCAGGTAAACCCATTGACCTCTCGTAGGTAAACCCATCGATCTGGGGCAGGTAAACCCATCGACCCCTCGTAGGTAAACCCATCGACCCGGGGCATGTAAACCCATCGACCCGGGGCAGGTAAACCCATCGACCCGGGACAGGTAAACCCATCGACCCCTCGTAGGTAAACCCATCGACCCGGGGCAGGTAAACCCATCGACCCGGGGCAGGTAAACCCATCGACCCGGGGCAGGTAAACCCATCGACCCCTCGTAGGTAAACCCATCGACCCGGGGCAGGTAAACCCATCGACCCGGGGCAGGTAACCCATCGACCCGGGGCAGGTAAACCCATCGACCCCTCGTAGGTAAACCCATTGACCCGGGGCAGGTAAACCCATCGACCTGGGACAGGTAAACCCATCGACCCCTCGTAGGTAAACCCATCGACCCCTCGTAGGTAAACCCATCGACCCGGGGCAGGTAAACCCATCGACCCGGGGCAGGTAAACCCATCGACCCGGGGCAGGTAAATCCATCGACCCGGGGCAGGTAAACCCATCGACCCGAGACAGGTAAACCCATCGACCCGGGGCAGGTAAACCCATCGACCCGGGGCAGGTAAACCCATCGACCCCTCGTAGGTAAACCCATCGACCCGGGGCAGGTAAACCCATCGACCCGGGGCAGGTAAACCCATCGACCCGGGGCAGGTAAACCCATCGACCCGGGACAGGTAACCCATCGACCCGGGGCAGGTAAACCCATCGACCCGGGGCAGGTAAACCCATCGACCCCTCGTAGGTAAACCCATCGACCCGGGGCTGGTAAACCCATCGACCCCTCGTAGGTAAACCCATCGACCCGGGGCAGGTAAACCCATCGACCCGGGGCAGGTAAACCCATCGACCCCTCGTAGGTAAACCCATCGACCCCTCGTAGGTAAACCCATCGACCCGGGGCTGGTAAACCCATCGACCCGGGGCAGGTAAACCCATCGACCCGGGGCAGGTAAACCCATCGACCTCTCTTAGGTAAATCCATCGACCCGGGACAGGTAAACCCATCGACCCGGGACAGGTAAACCCATTGACCCGGGGCAGGTAAACCCATCGACCCGGGGCAGGTAAACCCATCGACCCGGGGCAGGTAAACCCATCGACCCGGGGCAGGTAAACCCATCGACCCGGGACAGGTAAACCCATCGACCCGGGACAGGTAAACCCATCGACCCCTCGTAGGTAAACCCATCGACCCCTCGTAGGTAAACACATCGACCCCTCGTAGGTAAACCCATCGACCCCTCGTAGGTAAACCCATCGACCCGGGTCAGGTAAACCCATCGACCCGGGGCAGGTAAACCCATCGACCCGGGACAGGTAAACCCATCGACCCCTCGTAGGTAAAGCCATCGACCCGGGGCAGGTAAACCCATCGACCCCTCGTAGGTAAACCCATCGACCCAGGACAGGTAAACCCATCGACCCGGGACAGGTAAACCCATCGACCCGGGACAGGTAAACCCATCGACCCCTCGTAGGTAAACCCATCGACCCCTCGTAGGTAACACCCATCGACTCGGGGCAGGTAAACCCATCGACCCGGGGCAGGTAAACGCATCGACCCGGGGCTGGTAAACCCATCGACCTCTCTTAGGTAAATCCATCGACCCGGGACAGGTAAACCCATCGACCCGGGAAAGGTAAACCCATCGACCCCTCGTAGGTAAACCCATTGACCCGGGGCAGGTAAACCCATCGACCCGGGACAGGTAAACCCATCGACCCGGGACAGGTAAACCCATCGACCCCTCGTAGGTAAACCCATTGACCCCTCGTAGGTAAACCCATCGACCCCTCGTAGGTAAACCCATCGATCCGGGGCAGGTAAACCCATCGACCCGGGACAGGTAAACCCATCGACCCGGGACAGGTAAACCCATCGACCCGGGACAGGTAAACCCATCGACCCGGGACAGGTAAACCCATCGACCCGGGACAGGTAAACCCATCGACCCCTCGTAGGTAAACCCATCGACCCGGGACAGGTAAACCCATCGACCCCTCGTAGGTAAACCCATCGACCCCTCGTAGGTAAACCCATCGACCCCTCGTAGGTAAACCCATCGACCCCTCGTAGGTAAACCCATCGATCCGGGGCAGGTAAACCCATCGACCCGGGACAGGTAAACCCATCGACCCGGGACAGGTAAACCCATCGACCCGGGACAGGTAAACCCATCGACCCGGGACAGGTAAACCCATCGACCCCTCGTAGGTAAACCCATCGACCCGGGACAGGTAAACCCATCGACCCCTCGTAGGTAAACCCATCGACCCGGGACAGTTAAACCCATCGACCCGGGACAGGTAAACCCATCGACCCGGGACAGGTAAACCCATCGACCCGGGACAGGTAAACCCATCGACCCGGGACAGGTAAACCCATCGACCCGGGACAAGTAAACCCATCGACCCGGGACAAGTAAACCCATCGACCCCTCGTATGTAAACCCATCGACCCCTCGTAGGTAAACCCATCGACCCGGGACAGGTAAACGCATCGACCCCTCGTAGGTAAACCCATCGACCCCTCGTAGGTAAACCCATCGACCCGGGACAGGTAAACCCATCGACCCCTCGTAGGTAAACCCATCGACCCGGGACAGGTAAACCCATCGACTCCTCGTAGGTAAACCCATCGACCCCTCGTATGTAAACCCATCGACCCCTCGTAGGTAAACCCATCGACCCGGGACAGGTAAACCCATCGACCCCTCGTAGGTAAACCCATCGACCCGAGGCAGGTAAACCCATCGACCCGGGGCAGGTAAACCCATCGACCCGGGGCAGGTAATCCCATCGACCCCTCGTAGGTAAACCCATCGACCCCTCGTAGGTAAACCCATCGACCCCTCGTAGGTAAACCCATCGACCCGGGACAGGTAAACCCATCGACCCGGGGCAGGTAAACCCATCGACCCGGGGCAGGTAAACCCATCGACCCGGGGCAGGTAAACCCATCGACCCCTCGTAGGTAAACCCATCGACCCCTCGTAGGTAAACCCATCGACCCGGGACAGGTAAACCCATCGACCCCTCGTAGGTAAACGCATCGACCCAGGACAGGTAAACCCATCGACCCGGAGCAGGTAAACCCATCGACCTCTCGTAGGTAAACCCATCGATCCGGGGCAGGTAAACCCATCGACCTCTCGTAGGTAAACCCATCGATCCGGGGCAGGTAAACCCATCGACCCCTCGTAGGTAAACCCATCGACCCGGGGCAGGTAAACCCATCGACCCGGGGCAGGTAAACCCATCGACCCGGGGCAGGTAAACCCATCGACCCGGGGCAGGTAAACCCATCGACCCGGGGCAGGTAAACCCATCGACCCGGGGCAGGTAACCCATCGACCCGGGGCAGGTAAACCCATTGACCCCTTGTAGGTAAACCCATCGACCCGGGGCTGGTAAACCCATCGACCCCTCGTAGGTAAACCCATCGACCCGGGGCAGGTAAACCCATCGACCCGGGGCAGGTAAACCCATCGACCCGGGGCAGGTAAACACATCGACCTCTCTTAGGTAAATCCATCGACCCGGGACAGGTAAACCCATCGACCCGGGGCAGGTAAACCCATCGACCCCTCGTAGGTAAACCCATCGACCCGGGGCTGGTAAACCCATCGACCCCTCGTAGGTAAACCCATCGACCCGGGGCAGGTAAACCCATCAACCCGGGGCATGTAAACCCATCGACCCCTCGTAGGTAAACCCATCGACCCGGGGCAGGTAACCCATCGACCCCTCGTAGGTAAACCCATCGACCCAGGACAGGTAAACCCATCGACCCCTCGTAGGTAAACCCATCCAACCGGGACAGGTAAACCCATCGACCCGGGGCAGGTAAACCCATCGACCCGGGACAGGTAAACCCATCGACCCGGGACAGGTAAACCCATCGACCCGGGACAGGTAAACCCATCGACCCCTCGTAGGTAAACCCATCGACCCGGGACAGGTAAACGCATCGACCCGGGACAGGTAAACCCATCGACCCGGGACAGGTAAACCCATCGACCCCTCGTAGGTAAACCCATCGACCCCTCGTAGGTAAACCCATCGACCCCTCGTAGGTAAACCCATCGACCCCTCGTAGGTAAACCCATCGACCCGGGACAGGTAAACCCATCGACCCGGGGCAGGTAAACCCATCGACCCGGGACAGATAAAACCATCGACCCGGGACAGGTAAACCCATCGACCCCTCGTAGGTAAACCCATCGACCCGGGACAGGTAAACCCATCGACCCGGGACAGGTAAACCCATCGACCCGGGGCAGGTAAACCCATCGACCCGGGGCAGGTAAAACCATCGACCCGGGACAGGTAAACCCATCGACCCCTCGTAGGTAAACCCATCGACCCGGGGCAGGTAAACCCATCGACCCGGGGCAGGTAAACCCATCGACCCGGAGCAGGTAAACCCATCGACCCCTCGTAGGTAAAGCCATCGACCCGGGGCAGGTAAACCCATCGACCCGGGGTAGGTAAACCCATCGACCCCTCGTAGGTAAACCCATCGACCCGGGACAGGTAAACCCATCGACCCGGGACAGGTAAACCCATCGAACCGGGACAGGTAAACACATCGACCCGGGACAGGTAAACCCATCGACGCCTCGTAGGTAAACCCATCAACCCGGGACAGGTAAACCCATCGACCCGGGACAGGTAAACGCATCGACCCGGAACAGGTAAACCCATCGACCCAGGACAGGTAAACCCATCGACCCCTCGTAGGTAAACGCATCGACCCGGGACAGGTAAACCCATCAACCCGGGGAGGTAAACCCATCGACCTCTCGTAGGTAAACCCATCGATCCGGGGCAGGTAAACCCATCGACCCGGGGCAGGTAAACCCATCGACCCGGGACAGGTAAACCCATCGACCCGGGGCAGGTAAACTCATCGACCCGGGACAGGTAAACCCATCGACCCCTCGTAGGTAAACCCATCGACCCGGGGCAGGTAAACCCATCGACCCGGGACAGGTAAACCCATCGACCCGGGGCAGGTAAACCCATCGACCCCTCGTAGGTAAACCCATCGACCCGGGGCAGGTAAACCCATCGATCCGGGGCAGGTAAACACATCGACCCCTCGTAGGTAAACCCATCAACCCCTCGTAGGTAAACCCATCGACCCGGGGCAGGTAAACCCATCGACCCGGGGCAGGTAAACCCATCGACCCCTCGTAGGTAAACCCATCGACCCGGGGCTGGTAAACCCATCGACCCCTCGTAGGTAAACCCATCGACCCGGGGCAGGTAAACCCATCGACCCGGGACAGGTAAACCCATCGACCCCTCGTAGGTAAACCCATCGACCCCTCGTAGGTAAACCCATCGACCCCTCGTAGGTAAACCCATCGACCCGGGGCAGGTAAACCCATCGACCCGGGGCAGGTAAACCCATCGACCCGGGGCAGGTAAACCCATCGACCTCTCTTAGGTAAATCCATCGACCCGGGACAGGTAAATCCATCGACCCGGGACAGGTAAACCCATCGACCCGGGGCAGGTAAACCCATCGACCCCTCGTAGGTCAACCCATCGACCCGGGACAGGTAAACCCATCAACCCCTCGTAGGTAAACGCATCGACCCGGGACAGGTAAACCCATCGACCCGGGGCAGGTAAACCCATCGACCTCTCGTAGGTAAACCCATCGATCCGGGGCAGGTAAACCCATCGACCCCTCGTAGGTAAACCCATCGACCCGGGGCAGGTAAACCCATCGACCCGGGGCAGGTAAACCCATCGACGCCTCGTAGGTAAACCCATCGACCCGGGGCAGGTAAACCCATCGACCCGGGGCAGGTAAACCCATCGACCCCTCGTAGGTAAACCCATCAACCCCTCGTAGGTAAACCCATCGACCCCGGGCAGGTAAACCCATCGACCCGGGGCAGGTAAACCCATCGACCCCTCGTAGGTAAACCCATCGACCCGGGGCTGGTAAACCCATCGACCCCTCGTAGGTAAACCCATCGACCCCTCGTAGGTAAACCCATCGACTCGGGGCAGGTAAACCCATCGACCCGGGGCAGGTAAACCCATCGACCCGGGGCAGGTAAACCTATCGACCTCTCTTAGGTAAATCCATCGACCCGGGACAGGTAAACCCATCGACCCGGGAAAGGTAAACCCATCGACCCCTCGTAGGTAAACCCATCGACCCGGGACAGGTAAACCCATCGAGCCGGGGCAGGTAAACCCATCGACCCGGGACAGGTAAACCCATCGACGCCTCGTAGGTAAACCCATTGACCCGGGGCAGGTAAACCCATCGACCCGGGGCAGGTAAACGCATCGACCCGGGGCAGGTAAACCCATCGACCCGGGACAGGTAAACGCATCGACCCGGGACAGGTAAACCCATCGACGCCTCGTAGGTAAACCCATCGACCCGGAACAGGTAAACCCATCGACCCCTCGTAGGTAAACCCATCGACCCCTCGTAGGTAAACCCATCGACCCGAGACAGGTAAACCCATCGACCCAGGACAGGTAAACCCATCGAACCGGGACAGGTAAACCCATCGACCCGGGACAGGTAAACCCATCGACCCCTCGTAGGTAAACCCATCGACCCCTCGTAGGTAAACCCATCGACCCGGGACAGGTAAACCCATCGACCCCTCGTAGGTAAACGCATCGACCCGGGGCAGGTAAACCCATCGACCCGGGGCAGGTAAACCCATCGACCTCTCGTAGGTAAACCCATCGATCTGGGGCAGGTAAACCCATCGACCCCTCGTAGGTAAACCCATCGACCCGGGGCAGGTAAACCCATCGACCCGGGGCAGGTAAACCCATCGACCCGGGGCAGGTAAACCCATCGACCCGGGGCAGGTAAACCCATCGACCCCTCGTAGGTAAACCCATCGACCCGGGGCTGGTAAACCCATCGACCCCTCGTAGGTAAACCCATCGACCCGGGGCAGGTAAACCCATCAACCCGGGGCAGGTAAACCCATCGACCCCTCGTAGGTAAACCCATCGACCCCTCGTAGGTAAACCCATCGACCCGGGGCAGGTAAACCCATCGAACCGGGGCAGGTAAACCCATCAACCCGGGGCAGGTAAACCCATCGACCCCTCGTAGGTAAACCCATCGACCCGGGGCAGGTAAACCCATCGACCCGGGGCAGGTAACCCATCGACCCGGGGCAGGTAAACCCATCGACCCCTCGTAGGTAAACCCATCGACCTCTCGTAGGTAAACCCATCGACCCAGGACAGGTAAACCCATCGACCCCTCGTAGGTAAACCCATCCAACCGGGACAGGTAAACCCATCGACCCGGGGCAGGTAAACCCATCGACCCGGGACAGGTAAACCCATCGACCCGGGACAGGTAAACCCATCGACCCGGGACAGGTAAACCCATCGACCCCTCGTAGGTAAACCCATCGACCCGGGACAGGTAAACCCAACGACCCCTCGTAGGTAAACCCATCGACCCGGGACAGGTAAACCCAACGACCCGGGGCAGGTAAACCCATCGACCCGGGACAGGTAAACCCATCGACCCGGGGCTGGTAAACCCATCGACCCGGGGCAGGTAAAACCATCGACCCGGGACAGGTAAACCCATCGACCCCTCGTAGGTAAACCCATCGACCCGGGGCAGGTAAACCCATCGACCCGGGGCAGGTAAACCCATCGACCCGGGGCAGGTAAACCCATCGACCCGGGGCAGGTAAACCCATCGACCCCTCGTAGGTAAAGCCATCGACCCGGGGCAGGTAAACCCATCGACCCGGGGTAGGTAAACCCATCGACCCCTCGTAGGTAAACCCATCGACCCGGGACAGGTAAACCCATCGACCCGGGACAGGTAAACCCATCGAACCGGGACAGGTAAACACATCGACCCGGGACAGGTAAACCCATCGACGCCTCGTAGGTAAACCCATCAACCCGGGACAGGTAAACCCATCGACTCGGGACAGGTAAACGCATCGACCCGGGACAGGTAAACCCATCGACCCCTCGTAGGTAAACCCATCGACCCGGAACAGGTAAACCCATCGACCCAGGACAGGTAAACCCATCGACCCAGGAGAGGTAAACCCATCGACCCAGGACAGGTAAACCCATCGACCCCTCGTAGGTAAACCCATCGACCCCTCGTAGGTAAACCCATCGACCCAGGACAGGTAAACCCATCGACCCCTCGTAGGTAAACCCATCGACCCCTCGTAGGTAAACCCATCGACCCCTCGTAGGTAAACCCATCGACCCGGGACAGGTAAACCCATCGACCCCTCGTAGGTAAACGCATCGACCCGGGACAGGTAAACCCATCGACCCGGGGAGGTAAACCCATCGACCTCTCGTAGGTAAACCCATCGATCCGGGGCAGGTAAACCCATCGACCCCTCGTAGGTAAACCCATCGACCCGGGGCAGGTAAACCCATCGACCCGGGGCAGGTAAACCCATCGACCCGGGACAGGTAAACCCATCGACCCGGGGCAGGTAAACTCATCGACCCGGGACAGGTAAACCCATCGACCCCTCGTAGGTAAACCCATCGACCCGGGGCAGGTAAACCCATCGACCCGGGACAGGTAAACCCATCGACCCGGGGCAGGTAAACCCATCGACCCCTCGTAGGTAAACCCATCGACCCGGGGCAGGTAAACCCATCGATCCGGGGCAGGTAAACACATCGACCCCTCGTAGGTAAACCCATCAACCCCTCGTAGGTAAACCCATCGACCCGGGGCAGGTAAACCCATCGACCCGGGGCAGGTAAACCCATCGACCCCTCGTAGGTAAACCCATCGACCCGGGGCTGGTAAACCCATCGACCCCTCGTAGGTAAACCCATCGACCCGGGGCAGGTAAACCCATCGACCCGGGACAGGTAAACCCATCGACCCCTCGTAGGTAAACCCATCGACCCCTCGTAGGTAAACCCATCGACCCCTCGTAGGTAAACCCATCGACCCGGGGCAGGTAAACCCATCGACCCGGGGCAGGTAAACCCATCGACCCGGGGCAGGTAAACCCATCGACCTCTCTTAGGTAAATCCATCGACCCGGGACAGGTAAACCCATCGACCCGGGACAGGTAAACCCATCGACCCCTCGTACGTAAACCCATCGACCCGGGACAGGTAAACCCATCGACCCCTCGTACGTAAACCCATCGACCCGGGACAGGTAAACCCATCGACCCCTCGTAGGTAAACCCATCGACCCGGGGCAGGTAAACCCATCGACCTCTCGTAGGTAAACCCATCGATCCGGGGCAGGTAAACCCATCGACCCCTCGTAGGTAAACCCATCGACCCGGGGCAGGTAAACCCATCGACCCGGGGCAGGTAAACCCATCGACCCGGGACAGGTAAACCCATCGACCCGGGACAGGTAAACCCATCGACCCCTCGTAGGTAAACCCATCGACCCGGGGCAGGTAAACCCATCGACCCGGGGCAGGTAAACCCATCGACCCCTCGTAGGTAAACCCATCAACCCCTCGTAGGTTAACCCATCGACCCCGGGCAGGTAAACCCATCGACCCGGGGCAGGTAAACCCATCGACCCCTCGTAGGTAAACCCATCGACCCGGGGCTGGTAAACCCATCGACCCCTCGTAGGTAAACCCATCGACCCGGGGCAGGTAAACCCATCGACCCGGGACAGGTAAACCCATCGACCCCTCGTAGGTAAACCCATCGACCCCTCGTAGGTAAACCCATCGACTCGGGGCAGGTAAACCCATCGACCCGGGGCAGGTAAACCCATCGACCCGGGGCAGGTAAACCCATCGACCCCTCGTAGGTAAACCCATCGACCCGGGACAGGTAAACCCATCGAGCCGGGGCAGGTAAACCCATCGACCCGGGACAGGTAAACCCATCGACGCCTCGTAGGTAAACCCATTGACCCGGGGCAGGTAAACCCATTGACCCGGGACAGGTAAACCCATCGACCCGGGACAGGTAAACCCATCGACCCGGGACAGGTAAACGCATCGACCCGGGACAGGTAAACCCATCGACCCGGGACAGGTAAACCCATCGACCCCTCGTAGGTAAACCCATCGACCCCTCGTAGGTAAACCCATCGACCCGGGACAGGTAAACCCATCGACCCGGAACAGGTAAACCCATCGACCCCTCGTAGGTAAACCCATCGACCCCTCGTAGGTAAACCCATCGACCCGGGGCAGGTAAACCCATCGACCCCTCGTAGGTAAACCCATCGACCCCTCGTAGGTAAACCCATCGACCCCTCGTAGGTAAACCCATCGACCCGGGACAGGTAAACCCATCGACCCCTCGTAGGTAAACGCATCGACCCGGGGCAGGTAAACCCATCGACCCGGGGCAGGTAAACCCATTGACCTCTCGTAGGTAAACCCATCGATCTGGGGCAGGTAAACCCATCGACCCCTCGTAGGTAAACCCATCGACCCGGGGCATGTAAACCCATCGACCCGGGGCAGGTAAACCCATCGACCCGGGACAGGTAAACCCATCGACCCCTCGTAGGTAAACCCATCGACCCGGGGCAGGTAAACCCATCGACCCGGGGCAGGTAAACCCATCGACCCGGGGCAGGTAAACCCATCGACCCCTCGTAGGTAAACCCATCGACCCGGGGCAGGTAAACCCATCGACCCGGGGCAGGTAAACCCATCGACCCCTCGTAGGTAAACCCATCGACCCGGGGCAGGTAAACCAATCGACCCGGGGTAGGTAAACCCATCGACCCGGGGCAGGTAAACCCATCGACCCCTCGTAGGTAAACCCATCGACCCGGGGCTGGTAAACCCATCGACCCCTCGTAGGTAAACCCATCGACCCGGGGCAGGTAAACCCATCGACCTGGGACAGGTAAACCCATCGACCCCTCGTAGGTAAACCCATCGACCCCTCGTAGGTAAACCCATCGACCCGGGGCAGGTAAACCCATCGACCCGGGGCAGGTAAACCCATCGACCCGGGGCAGGTAAACACATCGACCTCTCTTAGGTAAATCCATCGACCCGGGGCAGGTAAACCCATCGACCCGAGACAGGTAAACCCATCGACCCGGGGCAGGTAAACCCATCGACCCGGGGCAGGTAAACCCATCGACCCCTCGTAGGTAAACCCATCGACCCGGGGCAGGTAAACCCATCGACCCGGGACAGGTAACCCATCGACCCGGGGCAGGTAAACCCATCGACCCCTCGTAGGTAAACCCATCGACCCGGGGCTGGTAAACCCATCGACCCCTCGTAGGTAAACCCATCGACCCGGGGCAGGTAAACCCATCGACCCGGGGCAGGTAAACCCATCGACCCGGGACAGGTAAACCCATCGACCCGGGGAGGTAAACCCATCGACCCGGGGCAGGTAAACCCATCGACCCGGGGCAGGTAAACCCATCGACCCGGGGCAGGTAAACCCATCGACCTCTCTTAGGTAAATCCATCGACCCGGGACAGGTAAACCCATCGACCCGGGACAGGTAAACCCATTGACCCGGGGCAGGTAAACCCATCGACCCGGGGCAGGTAAACCCATCGACCCGGGGCAGGTAAACCCATCGACCCGGGGCAGGTAAACCCATCGACCCGGGGCAGGTAAACCCATCGACCCGGGACAGGTAAACCCATCGACCCGGGACAGGTAAACCCATCGACCCCTCGTAGGTAAACCCATCGACCCGGGGCAGGTAAACCCATCGACCCGGGACAGGTAAACCCATCGACCCGGGGCAGGTAAACCCATCGACCCCTCGTAGGTAAACCCATCGACCCGGGGCAGGTAAACCCATCGACCCGGGGCAGGTAAACCCATCGACCCCTCGTAGGTAAACACATCGACCCCTCGTAGGTAAACCCATCGACCCCTCGTAGGTAAACCCATCGACCCGGGGCAGGTAAACCCATCGACCCGGGACAGGTAAACCCATCGACCCCTCGTAGGTAAAGCCATCGACCCGGGGCAGGTAAACCCATCGACCCCTCGTAGGTAAACCCATCGACCCGGGACAGGTAAACCCATCGACCCGGGACAGGTAAACCCATCGACCCGGGACAGGTAAACCCATCGACCCCTCGTAGGTAAACCCATCGACCCCTCGTAGGTAACACCCATCGACTCGGGGCAGGTAAACCCATCGACCCGGGGCAGGTAAACGCATCGACCCGGGGCTGGTAAACCCATCGACCTCTCTTAGGTAAATCCATCGACCCGGGACAGGTAAACCCATCGACCCGGGGCTGGTAAACCCATCGACCTCTCTTAGGTAAATCCATCGACCCGGGACAGGTAAACCCATCGACCCGGGGCTGGTAAACCCATCGACCTCTCTTAGGTAAATCCATCGACCCGGGACAGGTAAACCCATCGACCCGGGGCAGGTAAACCCATCGACCCGGGACAGGTAAACCCATCGACCCGGGACAGGTAAACCCATCGACCCCTCGTAGGTAAACCCATCGACCCCTCGTAGGTAAACCCATCGATCCGGGGCAGGTAAACCCATCGACCCGGGACAGGTAAACCCATCGACCCGGGACAGGTAAACCCATCGACCCGGGACAGGTAAACGCATCGACCCGGGACAGGTAAACCCATCGACCCGGGACAGGTAAACCCATCGACCCCTCGTAGGTAAACCCATCGACCCGGGGCAGGTAAACCCATCGACCCGGGACAGGTAAACCCATCGACCCGGGGCAGGTAAACCTATCGACCCCTCGTAGGTAAACCCATCGACCCCTCGTAGGTAAACCCATCGACCCGGGGCAGGTAAACCCATCGACCCAGGACAGGTAAACCCATCGACCCGGGACAGGTAAACCCATCGACCCGGGACAGGTAAACCCATCGACCCGGGACAAGTAAACCCATCGACCCCTCGTAGGTAAACGCATCGACCCGGGACAGGTAAACCCATCGACCCGGGGCAGGTAAACCCATCGACCTCTCGTAGGTAAACCCATCGATCTGGGGCAGGTAAACCCATCGACCCCTCGTAGGTAAACCCATCGACCCGGGGCAGGTAAACCCATCGACCCGGGGCAGGTAAACCCATCGACCCGGGACAGGTAAACCCATCGACCCCTCGTAGGTAAACCCATCGACCCGGGGCAGGTAAACCCATCGACCCGGGGCAGGTAAACCAATCGACCCCTCGTAGGTAAACCCATCGACCCGGGGCAGGTAAACCCATCGACCCGGGGCAGGTAAACCCATCGACCCGGGGCAGGTAAACCCAGCGACCCCTCGTAGGTAAACCCATCGACCCGGGGCAGGTAAACCCATCGACCCGGGGCAGGTAACCCATCGACCCGGGGCAGGTAAACCCATCGACCCCTCGTAGGTAAACCCATCGACCCGGGGCTGGTAAACCCATCGACCCCTCGTAGGTAAACCCATCGACCCGGGGCAGGTAAACCCATCGACCCCTCGTAGGTAAACCCATCGACCCCTCGTAGGTAAACCCATCGACCCCTCGTAGGTAAACCCATCGACCCGGGGCAGGTAAACCCATCGACCCGGGGCAGGTAAACCCATCGACCCGGGGCAGGTAAACCCATCGACCTCTCTTAGGTAAATCCATCGACCCGGGACAGGTAAACCCATCGACCCGGGACAGGTAAACCCATCGACCCGGGGCAGGTAAACCCATCGACCCGGGGCTGGTAAACCCATCGACCACTCGTAGGTAAACCCATCGACCCGGGACAGGTAAACCCATCGACCCGGGACAGGTAAACCCATCGACCCCTCGTAGGTAAACCCATCGACCCCTCGTAGGTAAACCCATCGACCCGGGACAGGTAAACCCATCGACCCCTCGTAGGTAAACCCATCGACCCGGGGCAGGTAAACCCATCGACCCGGGGCAGGTAAACCCATCGACCCGGGACAGGTAAACCCATCGACCCCTCGTAGGTAAACCCATCGACCCGGGGCAGGTAAACCCATCGACCCGGGACAGGTAAACCCATCGACCCGGGGCAGGTAAACCAATCGACCCCTCGTAGGTAAACCCATCGACCCGGGGCAGGTAAACCCATCGACCCGGGGCAGGTAAACCCATCGACCCGGGGCAGGTAAACCCATCAACCCCTCGTAGGTAAACCCATCGACCCGGGGCAGGTAAACCCATCGACCCGGGGCAGGTAACCCATCGACCCGGGGCAGGTAAACCCATCGACCCCTCGTAGGTAAACCCATCGACCCGGGGCTGGTAAACCCATCGACCCCTCATAGGTAAACCCATCGACCCGGGGCAGGTAAACCCATCGACCCGGGACAGGTAAACCCATCGACCCCTCGTAGGTAAACCCATCGACCCCTCGTAGGTAAACCCATCGACCCCTCGTAGGTAAATCCATCGACCCGGGACAGGTAAACCCATCGACCCGGGGCAGGTAAACCCATCGACCCGGGGCAGGTAAACACATCGACCCGGGACAGGTAAACCCATCGACCCGGGGCAGGTAAACCCATCGACCCCTCGTAGGTAAACCCATCGACCCGGGGCTGGTAAACCCATCGACCCCTCGTAGGTAAACCCATCGACCCGGGGCAGGTAAACCCATCGACCCCTCGTAGGTAAACCCATCGACCCCTCGAAGGTAAACCCATCGACCCCTCGTAGGTAAACCCATCGACCCCTCGTAGGTAAACCCATCGACCCCTCGTAGGTAAACCCATCGACCCCTCGTAGGTAAACCCATCGACCCGGGACAGGTAAACCCATCGACCCCTCGTAGGTAAACCCATCGACCCGGGACAGGTAAACCCATCGACCCGGGGCAGGTAAACCCATCGACCCCTCGTAGGTAAACCCATCGACCCCTCGTAGGTAAACCCATCGACCCGGGACAGGTAAACCCATCGACCCCTCGTAGGTAAACCCATCGACCCGGGGCAGGTAAACCCATCGACCCGGGACAGGTAAACCCATCGACCCGGGACAGGTAAACCCATCGACCCCTCGTAGGTAAACCCATCGACCCCTCGTAGGTAAACACATCGACCCCTCGTAGGTAAACCCATCGACCCCTCGTAGGTAAACCCATCGACCCGGGGCAGGTAAACCCATCGACCCGGGACAGGTAAACCCATCGACCCCTCGTAGGTAAACCCATCGACCCGGGACAGGTAAACCCATCGACCCGGGGCAGGTAAACCCATCGACCCCTCGTAGGTAAACCCATCGACCCCTCGTAGGTAAACCCATCGACCCGGGACAGGTAAACCCATCGACCCCTCGTAGGTAAACCCATCGACCCGGGGCAGGTAAACCCATCGACCCGGGACAGGTAAACCCATCGACCCGGGACAGGTAAACCCATCGACCCCTCGTAGGTAAACCCATCGACCCCTCGTAGGTAAACACATCGACCCCTCGTAGGTAAACCCATCGACCCCTCGTAGGTAAACCCATCGACCCGGGTCAGGTAAACCCATCGACCCGGGGCAGGTAAACCCATCGACCCGGGACAGGTAAACCCATCGACCCCTCGTAGGTAAAGCCATCGACCCGGGGCAGGTAAACCCATCGACCCCTCGTAGGTAAACCCATCGACCCAGGACAGGTAAACCCATCGACCCGGGACAGGTAAACCCATCGACCCAGGACAGGTAAACCCATCGACCCGGGACAGGTAAACCCATCGACCCGGGACAGGTAAACGCATCGACCTCTCTTAGGTAAATCCATCGACCCGGGACAGGTAAACCCATCGACCCGGGAAAGGTAAACCCATCGACCCGGGGCAGGTAAACCCATCGACCCGGGGCAGGTAAACCCATCGACGCCTCGTAGGTAAACCCATCGACCCGGGACAGGTAAACCCATCGACCCGGGGCAGGTAAACCCATCGACCCGGGACAGGTAAACGCATCGACCCGGGACAGGTAAACCCATCGACGCCTCGTAGGTAAACCCATCGACCCGGAACAGGTAAACCCATCGACCCCTCGTAGGTAAACCCATCGACCCCTCGTAGGTAAACCCATCGACCCGGGACAGGTAAACCCATCGACCCGGGACAGGTAAACCCATCGACCCCTCGTAGGTAAACCCATCGACCCCTCGTAGGTAAACCCATCGACCCCTCGTAGGTAAACCCATCGACCCGGGACAAGTAAACCCATCGACCCCTCGTAGGTAAACGCATCGACCCGGGACAGGTAAACCCATCGACCCGGGGCAGGTAAACCCATCGACCTCTCGTAGGTAAACCCATCGATCTGGGGCAGGTAAACCCATCGACCCGGGACAGGTAAACCCATCGACCCCTCGTAGGTAAACCCATCGACCCGGGGCAGGTAAACCCATCGACCCGGGGCAGGTAAACCCATCGACCCGGGACAGGTAAACCCATCGACCCGGGACAGGTAAACCCATCGACCCGGGGCAGGTAAACCCATCGACCACTCGTAGGTAAACCCATCGACCCCTCGTAGGTAAACCCATCGACCCGGGGCAGGTAAACCCATCGACCCGGGGCAGGTAAACCCATCGACCCGGGGCAGGTAAACCAATCGACCCGTCGTAGGTAAACCCATCGACCCGGGGCAGGTAAACCCATCGACCCGGGGCAGGTAAACCCATCGACCCCTCGTAGGTAAACCCATCGACCCGGGGCAGGTAAACCCATCGACCCGGGGCAGGTAACCCATCGACCCGGGGCAGGTAAACCCATCGACCCGGGGCAGGTAAACCCATCGACCCGGGGCTGGTAAACCCATCGACCCCTCGTAGGTAAACCCATCGACCCGGGGCTGGTAAACCCATCGACCCCTCGTAGGTAAACCCATCGACCCGGGGCAGGTAAACCCATCGACCCCTCGTAGGTAAACCCATCGACCCGGGGCAGGTAAACCCATCGACCCCTCGTAGGTAAACCCATCGACCCCTCGTAGGTAAACCCATCGACCCGGGGCAGGTAAACCCATCGACCCGGGGCAGGTAAACCCATCGACCCGGGGCAGGTAAATCCATCGACCCGGGACAGGTAAACCCATCGACCCGGGACAGGTAAACCCATCGACCCCTCGTAGGTAAACCCATCGACCCGGGGCAGGTAAACCCATCGACCCGGGACAGGTAAACCCATCGACCCGGGACAGGTAAACCCATCGACCCCTCGTAGGTAAACCCATCGACCCCTCGTAGGTAAACACATCGACCCCTCGTAGGTAAACCCATCGACCCCTCGTAGGTAAACCCATCGACCCGGGTCAGGTAAACCCATCGACCCGGCGCAGGTAAACCCATCGACCCGGGACAGGTAAACCCATCGACCCCTCGTAGGTAAAGCCATCGACCCGGGGCAGGTAAACCCATCGACCCCTCGTAGGTAAACCCATCGACCCGGGACAGGTAAACCCATCGACCCGGGACAGGTAAACCCATCGACCCCTCGTAGGTAAACCCATCGACCCGGGGCAGGTAAACCCATCGACCCCTCGTAGGTAAACCCATCGACCCCTCGTAGGTAAACACATCGACCCCTCGTAGGTAAACCCATCGACCCCTCGTAGGTAAACCCATCGACCCGGGTCAGGTAAACCCATCGACCCGGCGCAGGTAAACCCATCGACCCGGGACAGGTAAACCCATCGACCCCTCGTAGGTAAAGCCATCGACCCGGGGCAGGTAAACCCATCGACCCCTCGTAGGTAAACCCATCGACCCGGGACAGGTAAACCCATCGACCCGGGACAGGTAAACCCATCGACCCCTCGTAGGTAAACCCATCGACCCGGGGCAGGTAAACCCATCGACCCCTCGTAGGTAAACCCATCGACCCGGGACAGGTAAACCCATCGACCCGGGGCTGGTAAACCCATCGACCCGGGACAGGTAAACGCATCGACCCGGGACAGGTAAACCCATCGACCCCTCGTAGGTAAGCCCATCGACCCCTCGTAGGTAAACCCATCGACCCGGGGCAGGTAAACCCATCGACCCCTCGTAGGTAAACCCATCGACCCGGGACAGGTAAACCCATCGACCCCTCGTAGGTAAACCCATCGACCCGTGGCAGGTAACCCCATCGACCCGGGACAGGTAAACCCATCGACCCCTCGTAGGTAAACCCATCGACCCGGGGCAGGTAAACCCATCGACCTCTCGTAGGTAAACCCATCGACCCGGGGCAGGTAAACCCATCGACCCGGGACAGGTAAACCCATCGACCCCTCGTAGGTAAACCCATCGACCCGGGGCAGGTAAACCCATCGACCTCTCGTAGGTAAACCCATCGACCCGGGGCAGGTAAACCCATCGACCCGGGACAGGTAAACCCATCGACCCCTCGTAGGTAAACCCATCGACCCCTCGTAGGTAAACCCATCGACCCGGGGCAGGTAAACCCATCGACCCGGGGCAGGTAAACCCATCGACCCGGGGCAGGTAAACCCATCGACCCGGGGCAGGTAAACCCATCGACCCGGGGCAGGTAAACCCATCGACCCGGGACAGGTAAACCCATCGACCCGGGACAGGTAAACCCATCGACCCCTCGTAGGTAAACCCATCGACCCGGGACAGGTAAACCCATCGACCCGGGGCAGGTAAACCCATCGACCTCTCATAGGTAAACCCATCGACCCGGAGCAGGTAAACCCATCGCCCCCTCGTAGGTAAACCCATCGACCCGGGGCAGGTAAACCCATCGACCTCTCGCAGGTAAACCCATCGACCTCTCGCAGGTAAACCCATCGACCCGGGGCAAGTAAACACATCGACCCGGGGCAGGTAAACCCATCAACCCGGGGCTGGTAAACCCATCGACCCCTCGTAGGTAAACCCATCGACCCGGGACAGGTAAACCCATTGACCCGGGGCAGGTAAACCCATTGACCCCTCGTAGGTAAACCCATCGACCCGGGACAGGTAAACCCATCGACCCGGGACAGGTAAACCCATCGACCCGGGGCAGGTAAACCCATCGACCTCTCGTAGGTAAACCCATCGACCCGGGACAGGTAAACCCATCGACCCCTCGTAGGTAAACCCATCGACCCGGGACAGGTAAACCCATCGACCCGGGGCAGGTAATCTCCAGAGGAGCACAGCCTGTGTATTGGGCACTGAGTGTGTCGCTGGGCCAAGTCAGAGGGCAGTTAAGAGTCAACTACATTGCTGTGGGTCTGGAGTCACATATCGGCCAGACCGGGTAAGGACGGCAGATTTCCTTCCCTAAAGGACATTAGTGAACCAGATGGGTTTTTACGACAATCTGACAGCTTCATGGTCACTTTTACTGAGACCAGCTTTGTGTTCCAGATTTATTTTTACTTAATTCAAATTCTCAAACTACCGTGGTGGGATTTGAACTCATGTTCTCTGGATTACTAGTCCAATGATTAGTCTAATTACTAGTCCAATTACTAATCCAGTAACATAACCAGTACACGAGTGTGCCCTGGTCTGAATCCAGGTCCTCACAGTCTCATCCACAATGAGGCTTGAAACAGAAACACTTTAGTTGAGGTCTGGAATTGCTGATGTAATCCTGGAGTCCGAACACCGCTTGTAATGGCTGCCTTCTGTCTCCACTTTCCACAGAGGATGAGGTGGAGGCCTCCTGGCCTCTGATGGAGTTACCCGCCCAGTGCATGTCAGGCCCTGCAGAACAGACGGCGTGTCAGACCTTTGTACAGTGTGAGTATCTTCCTCAACATATCTCGCTCGAACCAGGGCTTCTGGACATACCTGTCGATCCAAACACCAGCTCACCTTCTAATGGGAGACTCACTAGCCCCACAGCAGGGGCCCTGAGCACGCCCACTCTCCAGGGACGCCCCTCCCCCTGTCGGAGAGTGTCAGAGTATTGGCATGAAATGAGGGCAGGGATGGAGTTAGGTCGCAGGTCAGCCATGATCTAATAGTGAGAAGTCGCACAACACCAGGTTATAGTCCAACAGATTTATTTAATTTTACAAGCTTTCGGAGCAGTTCGCTCCTTCGTCAGGTAAGTTTAGCAGTGAGAGAATCTCCCAGAATTCACAATTTAAACACAGACAAAATATAATCAAACATTTCCCTACATCAAAGAGCATAGCCAAGACAATGAGATGTGTCCCAGGGGGTCCAACGTGTCAAACCACCTGCTGGCTGCATATCCTGTCAATCTGTGTAGGTTCTTGTGTTAGCCTTTTTTAAAAAAAAACACCTGGGAAGACCGGCCATGATGTCAAGTCACGTTCTGTATCGTGACATGAACCCGATATCGCGATTGAGGCCATCCTCATGAGTGCGCAACTTGGCTATCAGTTTCTGCTCTATGATTTTGCGCTGTCGTGTATCTCGAAGGCCGCCTTGGAGAACGCTTACCCGCATATCCGAGGCTGAATGCCCCTGGCTGCTGAAGTGTTCCCCGACTGGGAGGCAACCCTCCTGCCTGGCGATTGTTGCGCGGTGTCCGTTCAATATTTTATTGGGATTTAGATTCATGGATTCATTCTTAACCCTTAAACTCATAGCCCTGACCGGTGCTTCATTCATGAGCAGCACTGACCGGTGGCGAGGGATTTCCCACCACCAGAGGCCGGGTTATGAACCAGACTGTCTCAGTGCAATCTCCGGGTTGCTGACAGTTAAAGGGGCAGGGCTTTATAATATGTGTTGGTTGGAGGCAATTAAAGGGAGACTTGCTCACAACCTGCGTGCTTGTCACATCTACTTCTGTCAAACCCAAGGAATGTGGCACTTTGACCCCGCGGCCCCACCGTGACCTCACACCCATGAATCATGCCATTGGGTCATGTGACAGTGACGCGTAATCGCGCGCCTTATCAGGATGAGGGTGGCTTTTTAAAATTAGCCACCACAGAAGGAGCTGGAGGCAGGTAGAGCTGTGAGTACTAGCACTGTGCTTGTGTATCACAGATAGTGAAGCACCGTGTCAGTGCGCACTGACGGCCGCACAACACCAGGATTACCCGAGCCCCGGCAACAAGGCCAGCCAGCATCTGTCGCACTGTAAGTACACCACCACCTGCACCCCACACATTGCATCACAACGCTACCGGTCATCACCCACTCAGCCCACCTCCCTCGTCCTGCAGTCCTTCTCTTACCAGTTAGAACAGGGCCACAGGTCAGGGGTCAGGGCTGTGAGCCGAGGGCGGGGCCGCGGGTCAGGGGTCGGGGTGCAGTAGATCTGCAGATCGGGAGCAGTGACGATCGGGTCCTTTAATGTGGGTTAAAGAGTCCTCGCTCTCCTCCTCATCCCCCCTGCCCCTTCCCCTACCCCTCCCCCCTCCTCCCCCCCTCCCCCATCCCCCCCCTCCCCTCCCCCTCCCCCCCTCCTCCCCACCTCCCCCATCCCCTCAAACCCACCTCCCCCTCCCCCTCCCCACCTCCCCTTCCCCCTCCCCCTCCTCCCCACCTCCCCCATCCCCTCAAACCCACCTCCCCCTCCCCCTCCCCCACCTCCCCATCCCCCTCCCCACCTTCCCCCTTCCCCTACCCCTCCCCCCTCCTCCCCACCTCCCCCATCCCCCTCCTCACCTTCCCCCTCCTCCCCACCTCCCCTACCCCTCCCCCCTCCTCCCCACCTCCCCCATCCCCCTCCTCACCTTCCCCCTCCCCCTCAAACCCAC
>JASTWF010000564.1:260164-308616 GCA_030390025.1 Squalus acanthias
TCCACCCTCCCCCTCCCCCTCCTCCCCCTCACCCTCCCCCTCCTCCCCACCTCCACCCTCCCCCTCCCCCTCCTCCCCCTCACCCTCCCCCTCCTCCCCACCTCCACCCTCCCCCTCCCCCTCCTCCCCCTCACCCTCCTCCTCCTCCCCCTCACCCTCCCCCTCCTCCCCACCTCCCTCCTCCCCCTCCCCCTCCTCCCCACCTACCCCCTCCTCCCCCTCCCCCTCCCCCTCCCCCTCCCCCTCCTCCCCACCTCCACCCTCCCCCTCCCCCTCCTCCCCCTCACCCTCCTCCTCCTCCCCCTCACCCTCCCCCTCCTCCCCACCTCCCCACCTCCCCCCTCCCCCTCCTCACCCTACACCCCCTTCCCCTTCTGCCACTGGAAACAGTTTCTCCTTATTTACTCCATCAAAACCCCTCATGATTTTGAACACCTCTATTAAATCTCCCCTTAACCTTCTCTGCTCCAAGGAGAACAATCCCAGCTTCTCCAGTCTCTCCAAATATCTGAAGTCCCTTGTCCCCTTGAACCATTCTAGTAAATCTCCTCTGCACCCTCTCCAAGGCCTTGACATCCTTCCTAAAGTGCGGTGCCCAGAATTGGACACAATACTCCAGCTGGGCCCTAACCAGTGATTTATAAAGGTTCATCATAACTTCCTTGCTGTTGTACTCTCTGCCTCTATTAATAAACCCCGGATCCCGTATGCTTTTTAACCGCTTTCTCAACCTGCCCTGCCACCTTCAATGATTTGTGCACATAAGCCCCCAGGTCTCTCTGTTCATGCACCCGCTGAAGGATTGTACCCTTTAGTTTATATTGCCTCTCCAAAATGAATCAATTCACACTTCTCTGCATTAAATTACATCTCCACATGTCCGCACATTTCACCAGCCTGTCAATGTCCCAAGACAGTGGGCCTGAAACCCACAGTGAAGGAGCAGGCAACAGGCCCCAGGAAAGAGACCGGCCCTGTTCAAACAGAAAATGTGTCCCTATGGTTGGCTGAGGGCAAAGGTCACCACCTTCAGTCATTGACCGAGTCTGGTCTGTCTATCATTTATTTCAACGGGTCAGTATTCTTCAAAGTTCTCAGTTGCCGCCAAACTAGGAGGCAAACCACAAAGCTGGTGAGTATGGCTACACTGTCAGAGGGGCAGTACTGAGGGAGTGCTGCACTGTCGGAGGTGCAGTACTGAGCGAGTGCTGCACTGTCGGAGGGGCAGTACTGAGCGAGTGCTGCACTGTCGGAGGGGCAGTACTGAGGGAGCGTTGCACTGTCGGAGGGGCAGTACTGAGGGAGTGTTGCACTGTCGGAGGGGCAGTACTGAGGGAGTGCTGCACTGTCGGAGGGGCAGTACTGAGCGAGTGCTGCACTGTCGGAGGGGCAGTACTGAGGGAGCGTTGCACTGTCGGAGGGGCAGTACCAAGGGAGCGCCGCACTGTCTGAGGGGTAGTACTGAGGGAGTGTTGCACTGTCGGAGGGGCAGTACTGAGGGAGCACTGCACTGTCAGAAGGGCAGTACTGAGCGAGTGCTGCACTGTCGGAGGGGCAGTACTGAGGGAGTGCTGCACTGTCGGAGGGGCAGTACTGAGGGAGCACTGCACTGTCAGAAGGGCAGTACTGAGGGAGTGCTGCACTGTCGGAGGGGCAGTACTGAGGGAGTGCTGCACTGTCGGAGGGGCAGTACTGAGGGAGCACTGCACTGTCAGAAGGGCAGTACTGAGGGAGTGCTGCACTGTCGGAGGGGCGGTACTGAGTGAGAGCTGCACTGTCGGAGGGGCAGTAATGAGGGAGTGCTGCACTGTCAGAGGGGCAGTACTGACGGAGCGCTGCACTGTGGGAGGGGCAGTACTGAGGGAGCGCTGCACTGTCGGAGGGTCAGTACTGACGGAGCGCTGCACTGTCGGAGGGTCAGTACTGAGGGAGCGTTGCACTGTCGGAGGGGCAGTACTGAGGGAGCGCTGCACTGTCGGAGTGGCAGTACCAAGGGAGCGCTGCACTGTCGGAGGGGCAGTACTGAGCGAGTGTTGCACTGTCGGAGGTGCAGTACGAGCGAGCGCTGCACTGTCGGAGGGGCAGTACTGAGGGAGTGTTGCACTGTCGGAGGGGCAGTACTGAGGGAGCGCTGCACTGTCGGAGGGCCAGTACTGAGGGAGCGCTGCACTGTCGGAGGGGCAGTACTGAGGGAGCACTGCACTGTCAGAGGGGCAGTACTGAGGGAGCGCCGCAATGTCGGAGCGGCAGTACTGAGGGAGCGCCGCACTGTCGGAGGGGCAGTACTGAGGGAGCACTGCACTGTCGGAGGGGCAGTACTGAGGGAGCGCTGCACTGTCGGAGGGCCAGTACTGAAGGAGCGCTGCACTGTCGGTGGGCCAGTACTGAGGGAGCGCTGCACTGTCGGAGGGCCAGTACTGAGGGAGCGCTGCACTGTCGGAGGGGCAGCACTGAGGGAGCGCTGCACTGTCGGAGGGCCAGGACTGAGGGAGCACTGCACTGTCGGAGTAGCAGTACTGAAGGTAGCAGGCCAAGTAGATAAGGTGGTTAAGAAGGCATACGGAATGCTTGCCTTTATTAGCCGTGGCATAGAATACAAGAGCAGGGGGGTTATGCTTCAACTGTATAAAACACTAGTTAGGCCTCAGCTAGAGTACTGCGTGCAGTTCTGGTCACCACATTACAGGAAAGATGTGATTGCACTAGAGAGGGTACAGAGGAGATTTTGCAGATGATACAAAGATGGGAGGGAAAGTAGTGAGTGAGGAGGACATAAAAACATATAAGATTGTGAAGGGGTTGGATCGGGTGGATGCGGGGAGGATGTTCCCGATGACGGGTGAGACTAGAACTAGGGGACATAGTCTTAGAATAAGGGGCTGCTCTTTCAAAACTGAGATGAGGAGGAACTACTTCACTCAGAGGGTGGTAGGTCCATGGAATATGCTGCCCCAAAAAGCTGTAGAAGCTACATCATTACATAAATTTAAAACAGAAATAGACAGGTTCCTAGAAGTAAAGGGCATTAAGGGTTACGGGGAGCGGGCAGGAATTTGGACATGAGTCTAGGTTCGGATCGGTCATGGCCCTGTGGGTAGTGGAGCGGGCCCAGGGGCCGTGTAGCCTGATCCTGCTCCTATTTCGTGTGTGCAATTCTGTTAGATGCAGGAGATGGTTCTGTGATAGTAGATTGGCGGTTAGGATCAGATCAGCCATGATCTTGTTGAATGGCGGAGCAGGCTCGAGGGGCCGATTGGCCTACTCCTGCTCCTATTTCTTATGTTCTTATGTTCTTATTTACAAGGATGTTGCCGGGAGTAGAGAATCTTAGCTATGAGGAAAGACTGGATAGGCTGGGTCTGTTTTCCTTGGAACAGAGGAGGCTGAGGGGAGACCTTATTGAGGTGTATAAAATTATGAGGGGCATAGATAAAGTGGATAGAAAGGACCAATTTCCCTTAACAGAGGGGTCAAAAACCAGGGGGCACAGATTTAAAGTAATTGGTGGAAGGTTTAGAGGGGATTTGAGGGGAAATTTCTTCACCCAGAGGGTTGTGGGGGTCTGGAACTCACTGCCTGAAAGGGTGGTAGAGGCAGGAACCCTAACCACATTTAAAAAGTACTTGGATGTGCACTTGGGATGCTGTAACCTGCAGGGCTACGGACCAAGAGCTGGGAAGTGGGATTAGGCTGGATAGCTCTTTGTTGGCCGGCGCGGACACGATGGGCCGAAATGGCCTCCTTCCGTGCTGTAACTTTCTATGATTCTATAATATGAACCATCAAGGACTCCTCCCAACTTATTGAATCTGCTGAGGGAGGTGAGTAGTCACAGGGACATCTGATCAGAGCAGCCAACGCTATCCCTCCAAGATTATCAAGTAACGTCCCCAGATGTCAGGCCAACATCTGCAACCCACACGTCCCAAGCACGGCCCCCTTGCTGCAACCCATGGATGATTTCCAAGGCGCGGCTCAGTTGGTTCCATGAGGCGTTTAAGCATCTGTTGAGAAGCTTTTTTTGTGATAAGTTTCAGTCCGATCCTGGTCTCACGTCTTCTTCTGTCCACGCAGATGACGAGTCCATGTTGGAAGGCACTGCAGAACGGACCCAGCAAGACCATGAGCCCATGATAGAGGAGGAGGAGTGGTCCAGGGGCAAAGTGAGCCTGTGCACAGCAAGCAACGGAGGAGAAGGCGGGACTAATGATGGCTCCAGTCCAGGAACATCCGCGGGACCTTCACGCAAGAGAAAGAGGTTGATGGTGGAGGAGGATGGCGTGGAGAACGAGACCCACCAATCCCGAGCTGACCGTGTGAAACCACAAGACATGCCGAGAGAGTCAGGGGCAGGGGCAGCCTCAGCGGCAGGGCCGAGTCAGCTCAGGGGCAGGGGCCGGATCAGGCTCAGGGGCAGGGCACGGGTCAGGCTCAGGGGCAGGGGCCGGATCAGGCTCAGGGGCAGGGCACGGGTCAGCCTCAGGGGCAGGGCACGGGTCAGGCTCAGGGGCAGGGGCCGGATCAGGGTCAAGGGCCGGGTCAAGGGCCTGGCCGGAATCAGCGGATCCTGAGGACGTACGGAGAGACATCCAGACTGGGTTCGGCCAGCTCCACGTTGATCTCATCACTTTACAGCACTTCATGCAGAATGGATGCGAGCAACTGATTGAGCAGGTCTCTACCCTCATCAACCTGCTCACTAACCTGCTGCACCAACTACCTCCAATCCTCATCCACAGCTCAAACACCGCCTGTCAGTCTTCCCAGGAGACCGCCGAGAGCTGATGGGGCAAATTCCACATCCCACAGGGACCAATCGCTTCAGGCTGACTGATAGAAGACTCTGAGGATCTGACATCTCCACTCAAACACCTGAGGATACAAGGCCTTGAACCACTGGGATCTCACCAGCCCATCAAGAAAATAAATATAATTCATACCTTTCCCGACAGGAGCAAATTGTTCAATAAATTCTGTCGCTTCACACTCTTGTTCAGCTGCTCGCAATTTCTTAAAGTGGATTACTGAATTAGTATCTCCCACACTGTCCCGCACTCTCCCACACTGACCCCCACTCTCCCACACTGACCCCCACTATCACACACTGACCCCCACTCTCCCACACTGACCCCCACTCTCACACATTGTCCCACACTGTCCCCCACTCTCCCCCACTCTCCCACACTGTCCCCCACTCTCCCCCACTCTCCCACACTGACCCCCACTATCACACACTGACCCCCACTCTCCCACACTGACCCCCACTCTCACACATTGTCCCACACTGTCCCCCACTCTCCCCCACTCTCCCACACTGACCCCCACTCTCACACACTGTCCCCCACTCTCCCACACTGACCCCCACTCTCACACACTGTCCCCCACTCTCACACACTGTCCCCCACTCTCACACACTGACCCCCACTCTCCCACACTGACCCCCACTCTCCCACACTGACCCCCACTCTCACACACTGTCCCCCACTCTCACACACTGTCCCCCACTCTCCCACACTGTCCCCCACTCTCCCACACTGACCCCCACTCTCCCACACTGACCCCCACTCTCCCACACTGACCCCCACTCTCCCACACTGACCCCCACTCTCCCACACTGACCCCCACTCTCCCACACTGACCCCCACTCTCCCACACTGACCCCCACTCTCCCACACTGACCCCCACTCTCACACACTGACCCCCACTCTCCCACACTGACCCCCACTCTCCCACACTGACCCCCACTCTCCCACACTGACCCCCACTCTCCCACACTGACCCCCACTCTCACACATTGTCCCACACTGTCCCCCACTCTCCCACACTGACCCCCACTCTCACACACTGTCCCCCACTCTCACACACTCTCACACACTGTCCCCCACTCTCACACACTGACCCCCACTCTCACACACTGTCCCCCACTCTCCCACACTGACCCCCACTCTCACACACTGACCCCCACTCTCCCCCACTCTCACACACTCTCCTCCACTCTCACACACTGACCCCCACTCTCACACACTGACCCCCACTCTCACACACTGTCCCCCACTCTCCCACACTGACCCCCACTCTCATACACTGTCCCCCACTCTCCCACACTGACCCCCACTCTCACACACTGACCCCCACTCTCCCACACTGACCCCCACTCTCCCACACTGACCCCCACTCTCCCACACTGACCCCCACTCTCACACACTGTCCCCTACTCTCCCACACTGTCCCCCACTCTCCCCCACTCACACACACTGTCCCACACTGACCCCCACTCTCCCCCACTCTCACACACTGTCCCCCACTCTCACACACTGTCCCCCACTCTCACACACTGTCCCCCACTCTCACACACTGTCCCCCACTCTCACACTCTGTCCCCCACTCTCACACACTGTCCCCCACTCTCCCCCACTCTCACACACTCTCCTCCACTCTCACACACTCTCCCCCACTCTCACACACTCTCCTCCACTCTCACACACTGACCCCCACTCTCCCACACTGACCCCCACTCTCACACACTGACCCCCACTCTCCCACACTGACCCCACTCTCCCACACTGTCCCCCACTCTCCCACACTGTCCCCCACTCTCACACACTGTCCCACACTGACCCCCACTCTCACACACTGACCCCCACTCTCACACACTGACCCCCACTCTCACACACTGACCCCCACTCTCCCACACTGTCCCCCACTCTCCCACACTGTCCCCCACTCTCCCACACTGACCCCCATTCTCACACACTGACCCCCACTCTCCCACACTGACCCCCACTCTCCCACACTGACCCCCACTCTCCCACACTGACCCCCACTCTCCCACACTGACCCCCACTCTCACACATTGTCCCCCACTCTCCCCACTCTCACACACTGTCCCCCACTCTCACACACTGTCCCCCACTCTCCCCCACTCTCACACACTCTCCTCCACTCTCACACACTGTCCCCCACTCTCCCACACTGTCCCCCACTCTCACACACTGTCCCACACTGACCCCCACTCTCACACACTGACCCCCACTCTCACACACTGACCCCCACTCTCACTCACTGACCCCCACTCTCAAACACTGACCCCCACTCTCCCACACTGTCCCCCACTCTCCCACACTGACCCACACTCTCCCACACTGTCCCCCACTCTCCCACACTGACCCCCATTCTCACACACTGACCCCCACACTGACCCCCACTCTCCCACACTGTCCCCCACTCTCCCACACTGTCCCCCACTCTCCCACACTGACCCCCACTCTCCCACACTGACCCCCACTCTCCCACACTGACCCCCACTCTCCCACACTGTCCCCCACTCTCACACACTGTCCCCCACTCTCACACAGTGACCCCCACTCTCACACACTGTCCCCCACTCTCACACACTGACCCCCACTCTCCCACACTGTCCCCCACTCTCACACACTGTCCCCCACTCTCCCACACTGACCCCCACTCTCACACACTGTCCCCCACTCTCCCACACTGACCCCCACTCTCACACACTGTCCCCCACTCTCCCACACTGACCCCCACTCTCCCCCACTGACCCCCATTCTCACACACTGACCCCCACTCTCCCACACTGACCCGCACTCTCCGCCACTGACCCCCATTCTCACACACTGACCCCCACTCTCACACACTGTCCCCCACTCTCACACACTGACCCCCACTCTCACACTCTGTCCCCCACTCTCCCACACTGACCCCCATTCTCACACACTGACCCCCACTCTCACACTCTGTCCCCCACTCTCACACACTGACCCCCACTCTCCGCCACTGACCCCCATTCTCCCACACTGACCCCCACTCTCACACACTGTCCCCCACTCTCACACACTGTCCCCCACTCTCACACACTGTCCCCCACTCTCCCACACTGACCCCCACTCTCATACACTGTCCCCCACTCTCCCACACTGACCCCCACTCTCACACACGGTCCCCCACTCTCACACACTGTCCCCCACTCTCACACACTGTCCCCCACTCTCCCACACTGACCCCCACTCTCACACACTGACCCCCACTCTCACACACTGACCCCCACTCTCACACACTGACCCCCACTCTCCCACACTGACCCCCACTCTCACACACTGACCCCCACTCTCACACACTGTCCCCCACTCTCCCACACTGTCCCCCACTGACCCCCACTCTCACACACTGACCCCCACTCTCACACACTCTCACACACTGACCCCCACTCTCACACATTGTCCCACACTGTCCCCCACTCTCCCACACTGACCCCCACTCTCACACACTGACCCCCACTCTCACACACTGACCCCCACTCTCACACACTGACCCCCACTCTCCCACACTGTCCCCCACTCTCACACACTGTCCCCCACTCTCCCACACTGTCCCCCACTCTCACACACTGTCCCACACTGACCCCCACTCTCACACACTGACCCCCACTCTCACACACTGTCCCCCACTCTCACACACTGACCCCCACTCTCACACACTGACCCACACTGTCCCCCACTCTCCCACACTGACCCACACTCTCCCACACTGCCCCCCACTCTCCCACACTGACCCCCATTCTCACACACTGACCCCCACTCTCCCACACTGTCCCCCACTCTCCCACACTGACCCCCACTCTCCCACACTGTCCCCCACTCTCCCACACTGTCCCCCACTCTCCCACACTGACCCCCACTCTCCCACACTGACCCCCACTCTCCCACACTGTCCCCCACTCTCACACACTGTCCCCCACTCTCACACACTGTCCCCCACTCTCACACACTGACCCCCACTCTCACACACTGTCCCCCACTCTCCCACACTGACCCCACTCTCCCACACTGTCCCCCACTCTCCCACACTGTCCCCCACTCTCACACACTGTCCCCCACTCTCCCACACTGACCCCCACTCTCCCACACTGACCCCCACTCTCCCCCACTGACCCCCATTCTCCCACACTGACCCCCACTCTCCCACACTGACCCCCACTCTCCCACACTGTCCCCCACTCTCACACACTGACCCCCACTCTCCCACACTGACCCCCACTCTCCGCCACTGACCCCCATTCTCACACACTGTCTCCCACACTGACCCCCACTCTCACACACTGACCCCCATTCTCACACACTGACCCCCACTCTCACACACTGTCCCCCACTCTCACACACTGACCCCCACTCTCCGCCACTGACCCCCATTCTCACACACTGACCCCCACTCTCCCACACTGACCCCCACTCTCACACACTGTCCCCCACTCTCCCACACTGACCCCCACTCTCACACACTGTCCCCCACTCTCCCACACTGACCCCCACTCTCCCCCACTGACCCCCATTCTCACACACTGACCCCCACTCTCCCACACTGACCCGCACTCTCCGCCACTGACCCCCATTCTCACACACTAACCCCCACTCGCACACTCTGTCCCCCACTCTCACACACTGACCCCCACTCTCACACTCTGTCCCCCACTCTCCCACACTGACCCCCATTCTCACAAACTGACCCCCACTCTCACACTCTGTCCCCCACTCTCACACACTGACCCCCACTCTCCGCCACTGACCCCCATTCTCCCACACTGACCCCCACTCTCACACACTGTCCCCCACTCTCACACACTGTCCCCCACTCTCCCACACTGACCCCCACTCTCACACACTGTCCCCCACTCTCCCACACTGACCCCCACTCTCACACACGGTCCCCCACTCTCACACACTGTCCCCCACTCTCACACACTGTCCCCCACTCTCCCACACTGACCCCCACTCTCACACACTGACCCCCACTCTCACACACTGACCCCCACTCTCACACACTGACCCCCACTCTCCCACACTGACCCCCACTCTCACACACTGACCCCCACTCTCACACACTGTCCCCCACTCTCCCACACTGTCCCCCACTGACCCCCACTCTCACACACTGACCCCCACTCTCACACACTCTCACACACTGACCCCCACTCTCACACATTGTCCCACACTGTCCCCCACTCTCCCACACTGACCCCCACTCTCACACACTGACCCCCACTCTCACACACTGACCCCCACTCTCACACACTGACCCCCACTCTCCCACACTGTCCCCCACTCTCACACACTGTCCCCCACTCTCCCACACTGTCCCCCACTCTCACACACTGTCCCACACTGACCCCCACTCTCACACACTGACCCCCACTCTCACACACTGACCCCCACTCTCACACACTGACCCCCACTCTCACACACTGACCCACACTGTCCCCCACTCTCCCACACTGACCCACACTCTCCCACACTGCCCCCCACTCTCCCACACTGACCCCCATTCTCACACACTGACCCCCACTCTCCCACACTGACCCCCACTCTCCCACACTGACCCCCACTCTCCCACACTGTCCCCCACTCTCCCACACTGTCCCCCACTCTCCCACACTGACCCCCACTCTCCCACACTGACCCCCACTCTCCCACACTGTCCCCCACTCTCACACACTGTCCCCCACTCTCACACACTGTCCCCCACTCTCACACACTGACCCCCACTCTCACACACTGTCCCCCACTCTCCCACACTGACCCCACTCTCCCACACTGTCCCCCACTCTCCCACACTGTCCCCCACTCTCACACACTGTCCCCCACTCTCCCACACTGACCCCCACTCTCCCACACTGACCCCCACTCTCCCCACTGACCCCCATTCTCCCACACTGACCCCCACTCTCCCACACTGACCCCCACTCTCCCACACTGTCCCCCACTCTCACACACTGACCCCCACTCTCCCACACTGACCCCCACTCTCCGCCACTGACCCCCATTCTCACACACTGTCTCCCACACTGACCCCCACTCTCACACACTGACCCCCATTCTCACACACTGACCCCCACTCTCACACACTGTCCCCCACTCTCACACACTTACCCCCACTCTCCGCCACTGACCCCCATTCTCACACACTGACCCCCACTCTCCCACACTGACCCCCACTCTCACACACTGTCCCCCACTCTCCCACACTGACCCCCACTCTCACACACTGTCCCCCACTCTCCCACACTGACCCACACTCTCACACATTGTCCCCCACTCTCACACACTGTCCCCCACTCTCCCACACTGACCCCCACTCTCCCACACTGACCCCCACTCTCACACACTGACCCCCACTCTCACACACTGACCCCCACTCTCCCACACTGACCCCCACTCTCACACACTGTCCCCCACTCTCCCACACTGACCCCCACTCTCCCACACTGACCCCCACTCTCACACACTGACCCCCACTCTCACACACTGTCCCCCACTCTCCCACACTGTCCCCCACTGACCCCCACTCTCCCACACTGACCCCCACTCTCACACACTGACCCCCACTCTCACACACTGACCCCCACTCTCACACACTGACCCCCACTCTCCCACACTGACCCCCACTCTCACACACTGACCCCCACTCTCACACACTGTCCCCCACTCTCGCACACTGACCCCCACTCTCCCACACTGACCCCCACTCTCCCACACTGACCCCCACTCTCCCACACTGACACCCACTCTCACACACTGACCCCCACTCTCACACACTGACCCCCACTCTCCCACACTGACCCCCACTCTCACACACTGTCCCACACTGACCCCCACTCTCACACACTGACCCCCACTCTCACACACTGACCCCCACTCTCACACACTGACCCCCACTCTCACACACTGACCCACACTGTCCCCCACTCTCCCACACTGACCCACACTCTCCCACACTGCCCCCCACTCTCCCACACTGACCCCCATTCTCACACACTGACCCCCACTCTCCCACACTGACCCCCACTCTCCCACACTGACCCCCACTCTCCCACACTGTCCCCCACTCTCCCACACTGTCCCCCACTCTCCCACACTGACCCCCACTCTCCCACACTGACCCCCACTCTCCCACACTGTCCCCCACTCTCCCACACTGTCCCCCACTCTCACACACTGTCCCCCACTCTCACACACTGACCCCCACTCTCACACACTGTCCCCCACTCTCCCACACTGACCCCACTCTCCCACACTGTCCCCCACTCTCCCACACTGTCCCCCACTCTCACACACTGTCCCCCACTCTCCCACACTGACCCCCACTCTCCCACACTGACCCCCACTCTCCCCCACTGACCCCCATTCTCCCACACTGACCCCCACTCTCCCACACTGACCCCCACTCTCCCACACTGTCCCCCACTCTCACACACTGACCCCCACTCTCCCACACTGACCCCCACTCTCCGCCACTGACCCCCATTCTCACACACTGTCTCCCACACTGACCCCCACTCTCACACACTGACCCCCATTCTCACACACTGACCCCCACTCTCACACACTGTCCCCCACTCTCACACACTGACCCCCACTCTCCGCCACTGACCCCCATTCTCACACACTGACCCCCACTCTCCCACACTGACCCCCACTCTCACACACTGTCCCCCACTCTCCCACACTGACCCCCACTCTCACACACTGTCCCCCACTCTCCCACACTGACCCACACTCTCACACATTGTCCCCCACTCTCACACACTGTCCCCCACTCTCCCACACTGACCCCCACTCTCCCACACTGACCCCCACTCTCACACACTGACCCCCACTCTCACACACTGACCCCCACTCTCCCACACTGACCCCCACTCTCACACACTGTCCCCCACTCTCCCACACTGACCCCCACTCTCCCACACTGACCCCCACTCTCACACACTGACCCCCACTCTCACACACTGTCCCCCACTCTCCCACACTGTCCCCCACTGACCCCCACTCTCCCACACTGACCCCCACTCTCACACACTGACCCCCACTCTCACACACTGACCCCCACTCTCACACACTGACCCCCACTCTCCCACACTGACCCCCACTCTCACACACTGACCCCCACTCTCACACACTGTCCCCCACTCTCACACACTGACCCCCACTCTCCCACACTGACCCCCACTCTCCCACACTGACCCCCACTCTCCCACACTGACACCCACTCTCACACACTGACCCCCACTCTCACACACTGACCCCCACTCTCCCACACTGACCCCCACTCTCACACACTGTCCCCCACTCTCCCCCACTCTCACACACTGTCCCCCACTCTCCCACACTGACCCCCATTCTCACACACTGTCCCCCACTCTCCCCTACTCTCACACACTGACCCCCATTCTCACACACTGACCTCCACTCTCACACACTGTCCCCCACTCTCCCACACTGACCCCCACTCTCACACACTGACCCCCACTCTCCCACACTGTCCCCCACTCTCCCACACTGACCCCCACTCTCCCACACTGACCCCCACTCTCCCACACTGACCCCCACTCTCCCACACTGACCCCCACTCTCCCACACTGACCCCCACTCTCCCACACTGACCCCCACTCTCCCACACTGTCCCACACTCTCCCACACTGACCCCCACTCTCACACACTGTCCCCCACTCTCCCACACTGACCCCCACTCTCACACACTGACCCCCACTCTCCCCCACTCTCACACACTGTCCCCCAAACTCACACACTGACCCACATTGTCCCCCACTCTCTCACACTGACCCCCACTCTCACACACTGTCCCCCATTCTCACACACTGACCCCCACTCTCACACACTGACCCCCACTCTCCCACACTGACCCCCACTCTCCCACACTGACCCCCACTGACCCACACTCTCACACACTGACCCCCACTCTCCCACACTGACCCCCACTCTCCCACACTGTCCCGCACTGACCCCCACTTTCACACACTCTCCCACACTGAGCCCCACTCTCACACACTGTCCCCCAATCTCCCACACTGTCCCCCAATCTCCCACACTGACCCCCACTCTTCCACACTCTCCCACACTGACCCCCACGCTCCCAAACTGACCCCCACTCTCCCACACTGTCCCCCACTCTCCCATCTGATTCCCACTCTCACACAATGACCCCTACTTTCACACACACTCCCACACTGACCCCCACTCTCACACATTCTCACACACTGTCCCCCACTCTCCCACACTGTCCCCCACTGACCCCCACTCTCACACACTGACCCCCACTCTCACACACTCTCACACACTGACCCCCACTCTCACACATTGTCCCACAGTGTCCCCCACTCTCCCACACTGACCCCCACTCTCACACACTGACCCCCACTCTCACACACTGACCCCCACTCTCACACACTGACCCCCACTCTCCCACACTGTCCCCCACTCTCACACACTGTCCCACACTGTCCCCCACTCTCACACACTGTCCCACAATGACCCCCACTCTCACACACTGACCCCCACTCTCACACACTGACCCCCACTCTCACACACTGACCCCCACTCTCACACACTGACCCACACTGTCCCCCACTCTCCCACACTGACCCACACTCTCCCACACTGTCCCCCACTCTCCCACACTGACCCCCATTCTCACACACTGACCCCCACTCTCCCACACTGACCCCCACTCTCCCACACTGTCCCCCACTCTCCCACACTGTCCCCCACTCTCCCACACTGTCCCCCACTCTCCCACACTGACCCCCACTCTCACACACTGACCCCCACTCTCCCACACTGACCCCACTCTCCCACACTGTCCCCCACTCTCCCACACTGTCCCCCACTCTCACACACTGTCCCCCACTCTCCCACACTGTCCCCCACTCTCACACACTGTCCCACACTGACCCCCACTCTCACACACTGACCCCCACTCTCACACACTGACCCCCACTCTCACTCACTGACCCCCACTCTCACACACTGACCCCCACTCTCCCACACTGTCCCCCACTCTCCCACACTGACCCACACTCTCCCACACTGTCCCCCACTCTCCCACACTGAGCCCCATTCTCACACACTGACCCCCACTCTCCCACACTGACCCCCACTCTCCCACACTGTCCCCCACTCTCCCACACTGTCCCCCACTCTCCCACACTGACCCCCACTCTCCCACACTGACCCCCACTCTCCCACACTGACCCCCACTCTCCCACACTGTCCCCCACTCTCACACACTGTCCCCCACTCTCACACACTGACCCCCACTCTCACACACTGTCCCCCACTCTCACACACTGACCCCCACTCTCCCACACTGTCCCCCACTCTCACACACTGTCCCCCACTCTCCCACACTGACCCCCACTCTCACACACTGTCCCCCACTCTCCCACACTGACCCCCACTCTCACACACTGTCCCCCACTCTCCCACACTGACCCCCACTCTCCCCCACTGACCCCCATTCTCACACACTGACCCCCACTCTCCCACACTGACCCGCACTCTCCGCCACTGACCCCCATTCTCACACACTGACCCCCACTCTCACACTCTGTCCCCCATTCTCACACACTGACCCCCACTCTCACACTCTGTCCCCCACTCTCCCACACTGACCCCCACTCTCACACACTGACCCCCCACTCTCCGCCACTGACCCCCATTCTCCCACACTGACCCCCACTCTCACACACTGTCCCCCACTCTCACACACTGTCCCCCACTCTCCCACACTGACCCCCACTCTCACACACTGTCCCCCACCCTCCCACACTGACCCCCACTCTCACACACGGTCCCCCACTCTCACACACTGTCCCCCACTCTCACACACTGTCCCCCACTCTCCCACACTGACCCCCACTCTCTCACACTGACCCCCACTCTCACACACTGACCCCCACTCTCACACACTGACCCCCACTCTCCCACACTGACCCCCACTCTCACACACTGACCCCCACTCTCACACACTGTCCCCCACTCTCCCACACTGTCCCCCACTGACCCCCACTCTCACACACTGACCCCCACTCTCACACACTCTCACACACTGACCCCCACTCTCACACATTGTCCCACACTGTCCCCCACTCTCCCACACTGACCCCCACTCTCACACACTGACCCCCACTCTCACACACTGACCCCCACTCTCACACACTGACCCCCACTCTCCCACACTGTCCCCCACTCTCACACACTGTCCCCCACTCTCTCACACTGTCCCCCACTCTCACACACTGTCCCACACTGACCCCCACTCTCACACACTGACCCCCACTCTCACACACTGACCCCCACTCTCACACACTGACCCCCACTCTCACACACTGACCCACACTGTCCCCCACTCTCCCACACTGACCCACACTCTCCCACACTGTCCCCCACTCTCCCACACTGACCCCCACTCTCCCACACTGACCCCCACTCTCCCACACTGTCCCCCACTCTCCCACACTGTCCCCCACTCTCCCACACTGACCCCCACTCTCCCACACTGACCCCCACTCTCCCACACTGTCCCCCACTCTCACACACTGTCCCCCACTCTCACACACTGTCCCCCACTCTCACACACTGACCCCCACTCTCACACAGTGTCCCCCACTCTCCCACACTGAGCCCACTCTCCCACACTGTCCCCCACTCTCCCACACTGTCCCCCACTCTCACACACTGTCCCCCACTCTCCCACACTGACCCCCACTCTCCCACACTGACCCCCACTCTCCCCCACTGACCCCCATTCTCCCACACTGACCCCCACTCTCCCACACTGACCCCCACTCTCCCACACTGTCCCCCACTCTCACACACTGACCCCCACTCTCCCACACTGACCCCCACTCTCCGCCACTGACCTCCATTCTCACACACTGTCTCCCACACTGACCCCCACTCTCACACACTGACCCCCATTCTCACACACTGACCCCCACTCTCACACACTGTCCCCCACTCTCACACACTGACCCCCACTCTCCGCCACTGACCCCCATTCTCACACACTGACCCCCACTCTCCCACACTGACCCCCACTCTCACACACTGTCCCCCACTCTCCCACACTGACCCCCACTCTCACACACTGTCCCCCACTCTCCCACACTGACCCACACTCTCACACATTGTCCCCCACTCTCACACACTGTCCCCCACTCTCCCACACTGACCCCCACTCTCCCACACTGACCCCCACTCTCACACACTGACCCCCACTCTCACACACTGACCCCCACTCTCCCACACTGACCCCCACTCTCACACACTGTCCCCCACTCTCCCACACTGACCCCCACTCTCCCACACTGACCCCCACTCTCCCACACTGACACCCACTCTCACACACTGACCCCCACTCTCACACACTGACCCCCACTCTCCCACACTGACCCCCACTCTCACACACTGTCCCCCACTCTCCCCCACTCTCACACACTGTCCCCCACTCTCCCACACTGACCCCCATTCTCACACACTGTCCCCCACTCTCCCCTACTCTCACACACTGACCCCCATTCTCACACACTGACCTCCACTCTCACACACTGTCCCCCACTCTCCCACACTGACCCCCACTCTCACACACTGACCCCCACTCTCACACACTGTCCCACACTGACCCCCATTCTCACACACTGACCTCCACTCTCACACACTGTCCCCCACTCTCCCACACTGACCCCCACTCTCCCACACTGACCCCCACTCTCCCACACTGACCCCCACTCTCCCACACTGACCCCCACTCTCCCACACTGACCCCCACTCTCCCACACTGACCCCCACTCTCCCACACTGACCCCCACTCTCCCACACTGACCCCCACTCTCCCACACTGTCCCACACTCTCCCACACTGACCCCCACTCTCACACACTGTCCCCCACTCTCCCACACTGACCCCCACTCTCACACACTGACCCCCACTCTCCCCCACTCTCACACACTGTCCCCCAAACTCACACACTGTCCCCCACTGACCCACACTGTCCCCCACTCTCCCACACTGACCCCCACTCTCACACACTGTCCCCCACTCTCCCACACTGACCCACACTCTCACACATTGTCCCCCACTCTCACACACTGTCCCCCACTCTCACACACTGTCCCCCATTCTCACACACTGACCCCCACTCTCACACACTGACCCCCACTCTCCCACACTGACCCCCACTCTCCCACACTGACCCCCACTGACCCACACTCTCACACACTGACCCCCACTCTCCCACACTGACCCCCACTCTCCCACACTGTCCCGCACTGACCCCCACTTTCACACACTCTCCCACACTGAGCCCCACTCTCACACACTGTCCCCCAATCTCCCACACTGTCCCCCAATCTCCCACACTGACCCCCACTCTTCCACACTCTCCCACACTGACCCCCACTCTCCCAAACTGACCCCCACTCTCCCACACTGTCCCCCACTCTCCCATCTGATTCCCACTCTCACACAATGACCCCTACTTTCACACACACTCCCACACTGACCCCCACTCTCACACATTCTCACACACTGTCCCCCACTCTCCCACACTGTCCCCCACTGACCCCCACTCTCACACACTGACCCCCACTCTCACACACTCTCACACACTGACCCCCACTCTCACACATTGTCCCACACTGTCCCCCACTCTCCCACACTGACCCCCACTCTCACACACTGACCCCCACTCACACACACAGACCCCCACTCTCACACACTGACCCCCACTCTCCCACACTGTCCCCCACTCTCACACACTGTCCCCCACTCTCCCACACTGTCCCCCACTCTCACACACTGTCCCACACTGACCCCACTCTCACACACTGACCCCCACTCTCACACACTGACCCCCACTCTCACACACTGACCCCCACTCTCACACACTGACCCCCACTCTCACACACTGACCCACACTGTCCCCCACTCTCCCACACTGACCCACACTCTCCCACACTGTCCCCCACTCTCCCACACTGACCCCCATTCTCACACACTGACCCCCACTCTCCCACACTGACCCCCACTCTCCCACACTGACCCCCACTCTCCCACACTGTCCCCCACTCTCCCACACTGTCCCCCACTCTCCCACACTGACCCCCACTCTCCCACACTGACCCCCACTCTCCCACACTGTCCCCCACTCTCACACACTGTCCCCCACTCTCACACACTGTCCCCCACTCTCACACACTGACCCCCACTCTCACACACTGTCCCCCACTCTCCCACACTGACACCACTCTCACACACTGTCCCCCACTCTCCCACACTGTCCCCCACTCTCACACACTGTCCCCCATTCTCCCACACTGACCCCCACTCTCCCACACTGACCCCCACTCTCCCCCACTGACCCCCATTCTCCCACACTGACCCCCACTCTCCCACACTGACCCCCACTCTCCCACACTGTCCCCCACTCTCACACACTGACCCCCACTCTCCCACACTGACCCCCACTCTCCGCCACTGACCCCCATTCTCACACACTGTCTCCCACACTGACCCCCACTCTCACACACTGACCCCCATTCTCACACACTGACCCCCACTCTCACACACTGTCCCCCACTCTCACACACTGACCCCCACTCTCCGCCACTGACCCCCATTCTCACACTCTGACCCCCACTCTCCCACACTGACCCCCACTCTCACACACTGTCCCCCACTCTCCCACACTGACCCCCACTCTCACACACTGTCCCCCACTCTCCCACACTGACCCACACTCTCACACATTGTCCCCCACTCTCACACACTGTCCCCCACTCTCCCACACTGACCCCCACTCTCCCACACTGACCCCCACTCTCACACACTGACCCCCACTCTCACACACTGACCCCCACTCTCCCACACTGACCCCCACTCTCACACACTGTCCCCCACTCTCCCACACTGACCCCCACTCTCCCACTCTGACCCCCACTCTCACACTGTCCCCACTCTCCCACACTGTCCCCCACTCTCACACACTGTCCCACAATGACCCCCACTCTCACACACTGACCCCCACTCTCACACACTGACCCCCACTCTCACACACTGACCCCCACTCTCACACACTGACCCACACTGTCCCCCACTCTCCCACACTGACCCACACTCTCCCACACTGTCCCCCACTCTCCCACACTGACCCCCATTCTCACACACTGACCCCCACTCTCCCACACTGACCCCCACTCTCCCACACTGACCCCCACTCTACCACACTGTCCCCCACTCTCCCACACTGTCCCCCACTCTCCCACACTGTCCCCACTCTCCCACACTGACCCCCACTCTCACACACTGACCCCCACTCTCCCACACTGACCCCACTCTCCCACACTGTCCCCCACTCTCCCACACTGTCCCCCACTCTCACACACTGTCCCCCACTCTCCCACACTGTCCCCCACTCTCACACACTGTCCCACACTGACCCCCACTCTCACACACTGACCCCCACTCTCACACACTGACCCCCACTCTCACTCACTGACCCCCCACTCTCACACACTGACCCCCACTCTCCCACACTGTCCCCCACTCTCCCACACTGACCCACACTCTCCCACACTGTCCCCCACTCTCCCACACTGACCCCCATTCTCACACACTGACCCCCACTCTCCCACACTGACCCCCACTCTCCCACACTGTCCCCCACTCTCCCACACTGTCCCCCACTCTCCCACACTGACCCCCACTCTCCCACACTGACCCCCACTCTCCCACACTGACCCCCACTCTCCCACACTGTCCCCCACTCTCACACACTGTCCCCCACTCTCACACACTGACCCCCACTCTCACACACTGTCCCCCACTCTCACACACTGACCCCCACTCTCCCACACTGTCCCCCACTCTCACACACTGTCCCCCACTCTCCCACACTGACCCCCACTCTCACACACTGTCCCCCACTCTCCCACACTGACCCCCACTCTCACACACTGTCCCCCACTCTCCCACACTGACCCCCACTCTCCCCCACTGACCCCCATTCTCACACACTGACCCCCACTCTCCCACACTGACCCGCACTCTCCGCCACTGACCCCCATTCTCACACACTGACCCCCACTCTCACACTCTGTCCCCCATTCTCACACACTGACCCCCACTCTCACACTCTGTCCCCCACTCTCCCACACTGACCCCCATTCTCACACACTGACCCCCACTCTCACACTCTGTCCCCCACTCTCACACACTGACCCCCCACTCTCCGCCACTGACCCCCCATTCTCCCACACTGACCCCCACTCTCACACACTGTCCCCCACTCTCACACACTGTCCCCCACTCTCCCACACTGACCCCCACTCTCACACACTGTCCCCCACCCTCCCACACTGACCCCCACTCTCACACACGGTCCCCCACTCTCACACACTGTCCCCCACTCTCACACACTGACCCCCACTCTCACACACTGACCCCCACTCTCACACACTGACCCCCACTCTCACACACTGACCCCCACTCTCCCACACTGACCCCCACTCTCACACACTGACCCCCACTCTCACACACTGTCCCCCACTCTCCCACACTGTCCCCCACTGACCCCCACTCTCACACACTGACCCCCACTCTCACACACTCTCACACACTGACCCCCACTCTCACACATTGTCCCACACTGTCCCCCACTCTCCCACACTGACCCCCACTCTCACACACTGACCCCCACTCTCACACACTGACCCCCACTCTCACACACTGACCCCCACTCTCCCACACTGTCCCCCACTCTCACACACTGTCCCCCACTCTCTCACACTGTCCCCCACTCTCACACACTGTCCCACACTGACCCCCACTCTCACACACTGACCCCCACTCTCACACACTGACCCCCACTCTCACACACTGACCCCCACTCTCACACACTGACCCACACTGTCCCCCACTCTCCCACACTGACCCACACTCTCCCACACTGTCCCCCACTCTCCCACACTGACCCCCACTCTCCCACACTGACCCCCACTCTCCCACACTGTCCCCCACTCTCCCACACTGTCCCCCACTCTCCCACACTGACCCCCACTCTCCCACACTGACCCCCACTCTCCCACACTGTCCCCCACTCTCACACACTGTCCCCCACTCTCACACACTGACCCCCACTCTCACACAGTGTCCCCCACTCTCCCACACTGACCCCACTCTCCCACACTGTCCCCCACTCTCCCACACTGTCCCCCACTCTCACACACTGTCCCCCACTCTCCCACACTGACCCCCACTCTCCCACACTGACCCCCACTCTCCCCCACTGACCCCCATTCTCCCACACTGACCCCCACTCTCCCACACTGACCCCCACTCTCCCACACTGTCCCCCACTCTCACACACTGACCCCCACTCTCCCACACTGACCCCCACTCTCCGCCACTGACCCCCATTCTCACACACTGTCTCCCACACTGACCCCCACTCTCACACACTGACCCCCATTCTCACACACTGACCCCCACTCTCACACACTGTCCCCCACTCTCACACACTGACCCCCACTCTCCGCCACTGACCCCCATTCTCACACACTGACCCCCACTCTCCCACACTGACCCCCACTCTCACACACTGTCCCCCACTCTCCCACACTGACCCCCACTCTCACACACTGTCCCCCACTCTCCCACACTGACCCACACTCTCACACATTGTCCCCCACTCTCACACACTGTCCCCCACTCTCCCACACTGACCCCCACTCTCCCACACTGACCCCCACTCTCACACACTGACCCCCACTCTCACACACTGACCCCCACTCTCCCACACTGACCCCCACTCTCACACACTGTCCCCCACTCTCCCACACTGACCCCCACTCTCCCACACTGACCCCCACTCTCACACACTGACCCCCACTCTCACACACTGTCCCCCACTCTCCCACACTGTCCCCCACTGACCCACACTCTCCCACACTGACCCCCACTCTCACACACTGACCCCCACTCTCACACACTGACCCCCACTCTCACACACTGACCCACACTCTCCCACACTGACCCCCACTCTCACACACTGACCCCCACTCTCACACACTGTCCCCCACTCTCACACACTGACCCCCACTCTCCCACACTGACCCCCACTCTCCCACACTGACCCCCACTCTCCCACACTGACCCCCACTCTCCCACACTGACACCCACTCTCACACACTGACCCCCACTCTCACACACTGACCCCCACTCTCCCACACTGACCCCCACTCTCACACACTGTCCCCCACTCTCCCCCACTCTCACACACTGTCCCCCACTCTCCCACACTGACCCCCATTCTCACACACTGTCCCCCACTCTCCCCTACTCTCACACACTGACCCCCATTCTCACACACTGACCTCCACTCTCACACACTGTCCCCCACTCTCCCACACTGACCCCCACTCTCACACACTGACCCCCACTCTCCCACACTGTCCCCCACTCTCCCACACTGACCCCCACTCTCCCACACTGACCCCCACTCTCCCACACTGACCCCCACTCTCCCACACTGACCCCCACTCTCCCACACTGACCCCACTCTCCCACACTGACCCCCACTCTCCCACACTGACCCCCACTCTCCCACACTGACCCCCACTCTCCCACACTGTCCCACACTCTCCAACACTGACCCCCACTCTCACACACTGTCCCCCACTCTCCCACACTGACCCCCACTCTCACACACTGACCCCCACTCTCCCCCACTCTCACACACTGTCCCCCAAACTCACACACTGTCCCCCACTGACCCACACTGTCCCCCACTCTCCCACACTGACCCCCACTCTCACACACTGTCCCCCATTCTCACACACTGACCCCCACTCTCACACACTGACCCCCACTCTCCCACACTGACCCCCACTCTCCCACACTGACCCCCACTGACCCACACTCTCACACACTGACCCCCACTCTCCCACACTGACCCCCACTCTCCCACACTGTCCCGCACTGACCCCCACTTTCACACACTCTCCCACACTGAGCCCCACTCTCACACACTGTCCCCCAATCTCCCACACTGTCCCCCAATCTCCCACACTGACCCCCACTCTTCCACACTCTCCCACACTGACCCCCACTCTCCCAAACTGACCCCCACTCTCCCACACTGTCCCCCACTCTCCCATCTGATTCCCACTCTCACACAATGACCCCTACTTTCACACACACTCCCACACTGACCCCCACTCTCACACATTCTCACACACTGTCCCCCACTCTCCCACACTGTCCCCCACTGACCCCCACTCTCACACACTGACCCCCACTCTCACACACTCTCACACACTGACCCCCACTCTCACACATTGTCCCACACTGTCCCCCACTCTCCCACACTGACCCCCACTCTCACACACTGACCCCCACTCACACACACAGACCCCCACTCTCACACACTGACCCCCACTCTCCCACACTGTCCCCCACTCTCACACACTGTCCCCCACTCTCCCACACTGTCCCCCACTCTCACACACTGTCCCACACTGACCCCCACTCTCACACACTGACCCCCACTCTCACACACTGACCCCCACTCTCACACACTGACCCCCACTCTCACACACTGACCCCCACTCTCACACACTGACCCACACTGTCCCCCACTCTCCCACACTGACCCACACTCTCCCACACTGTCCCCCACTCTCCCACACTGACCCCCATTCTCACACACTGACCCCCACTCTCCCACACTGACCCCCACTCTCCCACACTGACCCCCACTCTCCCACACTGTCCCCCACTCTCCCACACTGTCCCCCACTCTCCCACACTGACCCCCACTCTCCCACACTGACCCCCACTCTCCCACACTGTCCCCCACTCTCACACACTGTCCCCCACTCTCACACACTGTCCCCCACTCTCACACACTGACCCCCACTCTCACACACTGTCCCCCACTCTCCCACACTGACACCACTCTCCCACACTGTCCCCACTCTCCCACACTGTCCCCCACTCTCACACACTGTCCCCCATTCTCCCACACTGACCCCCACTCTCCCACACTGACCCCCACTCTCCCCCACTGACCCCCATTCTCCCACACTGACCCCCACTCTCCCACACTGACCCCCACTCTCCCACACTGTCCCCCACTCTCACACACTGACCCCCACTCTCCCACACTGACCCCCACTCTCCGCCACTGACCCCCATTCTCACACACTGTCTCCCACACTGACCCCCACTCTCACACACTGACCCCCATTCTCACACACTGACCCCCACTCTCACACACTGTCCCCCACTCTCACACACTGACCCCCACTCTCCGCCACTGACCCCCATTCTCATACTCTGACCCCCACTCTCCCACACTGACCCCCACTCTCACACACTGTCCCCCACTCTCCCACACTGACCCCCACTCTCACACACTGTCCCCCACTCTCCCACACTGACCCACACTCTCACACATTGTCCCCCACTCTCACACACTGTCCCCCACTCTCCCACACTGACCCCCACTCTCCCACACTGACCCCCACTCTCACACACTGACCCCCACTCTCACACACTGACCCCCACTCTCCCACACTGACCCCCACTCTCACACACTGTCCCCCACTCTCCCACACTGACCCCCACTCTCCCACACTGACCCCCACTCTCACACACTGACCCCCACTCTCACACACTGTCCCCCACTCTCCCACACTGTCCCCCACTGACCCCCACTCTCCCACACTGACCCCCACTCTCACACACTGACCCCCACTCTCACACACTGACCCCCACTCTCACACACTGACCCCCACTCTCCCACACTGACCCCCACTCTCACACACTGACCCCCACTCTCACACACTGTCCCCCACTCTCACACACTGACCCCCACTCTCCCACACTGACCCCCACTCTCCCACACTGACCCCCACTCTCCCACACTGACCCCCACTCTCCCACACTGACAGCCACTCTCACACACTGACCCCCACTCTCACACACTGACCCCCACTCTCCCACACTGACCCCCACTCTCACACACTGTCCCCCACTCTCCCCCACTCTCACACACTGTCCCCCACTCTCCCACACTGACCCCCATTCTCACACACTGTCCCCCACTCTCCCCTACTCTCACACACTGACCCCCATTCTCACACACTGACCTCCACTCTCACACACTGTCCCCCACTCTCCCACACTGACCCCCACTCTCACACACTGACCCCCACTCTCCCACACTGTCCCCCACTCTCCCACACTGACCCCCACTCTCCCACACTGACCCCCACTCTCCCACACTGACCCCCACTCTCCCACACTGACCCCCACTCTCCCACACTGACCCCCACTCTCCCACACTGACCCCCACTCTCCCACACTGACCCCCACTCTCCCACACTGTCCCACACTCTCCCACACTGACCCCCACTCTCACACACTGTCCCCCACTCTCCCACACTGACCCCCACTCTCATACACTGACCCCCACTCTCCCCCACTCTCACACACTGTCCCCCAAACTCACACACTGTCCCCCACTGACCCACACTGTCCCCCACTCTCCCACACTGACCCCCACTCTCACACACTGTCCCCCATTCTCACACACTGACCCCCACTCTCACACACTGACCCCCACTCTCCCACACTGACCCCCACTCTCCCACACTGACCCCCACTGACCCACACTCTCACACACTGACCCCCACTCTCCCACACTGACCCCCACTCTCCCACACTGTCCCGCACTGACCCCCACTTTCACACACTCTCCCACACTGAGCCCCACTCTCACACACTGTCCCCCAATCTCCCACACTGTCCCCCAATCTCCCACACTGACCCCCACTCTTCCACACTCTCCCACACTGACCCCCACTCTCCCAAACTGACCCCCACTCTCCCACACTGTCCCCCACTCTCCCATCTGATTCCCACTCTCACACAATGACCCCTACTTTCACACACACTCCCACACTGACCCCCACTCTCACACATTCTCACACACTGACCCCCACTCTCCCACACTGACACCCACTCTCCCACACTGACCCCCACTCTCCCACACTGACCCCCACTCTCCCACACTGACCCCCACTCTCCCACACTGACCCCCACTCTCACATACTGTCCCACACTCTCACACACTGTCCCCCACTCTCCCACACTGTCCCCCACTCTCACACACTCTCACACACTGTCCCCCACTCTCACACACTGTCCCCCACTCTCCCCCACTCTCACACACTCTCCTCCACTCTCACACACTGACCCCCACTCTCACACACTGACCCCCACTCTCACACACTCTCCTCCACTCTCACACACTGACCCCCACTCTCCCACACTCTCCCACACTGACCCCCACTCTCACACACTGACCCCCACTCTCCCACACTGACCCCACTCTCCCACACTGTCCCCCACTCTCCCACACTGTCCCCCACTCTCACACACTGTCCCCTACTCTCCCACACTGTCCCCCACTCTCACACACTGTCCCACACTGACCCCCACTCTCACACACTGACCCCCACTCTCACACACTGACCCCCACTCTCACACACTGACCCCCACTCTCACACACTGACCCCCACTCTCCCACACTGTCCCCCACTCTCCCACACTGACCCACACTCTCCCACACTGTCCCCCACTCTCCCACACTGACCCCCATTCTCACACACTGACCCCCACTCTCCCACACTGACCCCCACTCTCCCACACTGTCCCCCACTCTCCCACACTGTCCCCCACTCTCCCACACTGACCCCCACTCTCCCACACTGTCCCCCACTCTCCCACACTGTCCCCCACTCTCACACACTGTCCCCCACTCTCACACACTGACCCCCACTCTCACACACTGTCCCCCACTCTCACACACTGACCCCCACTCTCCCACACTGTCCCCCACTCTCACACACTGTCCCCCACTCTCCCACACTGACCCCCACTCTCACACACTGTCCCCCACTCTCCCACACTGACCCCCACTCTCACACACTGTCCCCCACTCTCCCACACTGACCCCCACTCTCCCCCACTGACCCCCATTCTCACACACTGACCCCCACTCTCCCACACTGACCCCCACTCTCCGCCACTGACCCCCATTCTCACACACTGACCCCCACTCTCACACTCTGTCCCCCATTCTCACACACTGACCCCCACTCTCACACTCTGTCCCCCACTCTCCCACACTGACCCCCACTCTCACACACTGACCCCCACTCTCACACACTGACCCCCATTCTCACACACTGACCCCCACTCTCACACTCTGTCCCCCACTCTCACAGACTGACCCCCACTCTCCACCACTGACCCCCATTCTCCCACACTGACCCCCACTCTCACACACTGTCCCCCACTCTCACACACTGTCCCCCACTCTCCCACACTGACCCCCACTCTCACACACTGTCCCCCACTCTCCCACACTGACCCCCACTCTCACACACGGTCCCCCACTCTCACACACTGTCCCCCACTCTCACACACTGTCCCCCACTCTCCCACACTGACCCCCACTCTCACACACTGACCCCCACTCTCACACACTGACCCCCACTCTCACACACTGACCCCCACTCTCCCACACTGACCCCCACTCTCACACACTGACCCCCACTCTCACACACTGTCCCCCACTCTCCCACACTGTCCCCCACTGACCCCCACTCTCACACACTGACCCCCACTCTCACACACTCTCACACACTGACCCCCACTCTCACACATTGTCCCACACTGTCCCCCACTCTCCCACACTGACCCCCACTCTCACACACTGACCCCCACTCTCACACACTGACCCCCACTCTCACACACTGACCCCCACTCTCACACACTGACCCCCACTCTCACACACTGACCCCCACTCCCCCACACTGTCCCCCACTCTCCCACACTGACCCCCATTCTCACACACTGACCCCCACTCTCCCACACTGACCCCCACTCTCCCACACTGTCCCCCACTCTCCCACACTGTCCCCCACTCTCCCACACTGTCCCCCACTCTCCCACACTGACCCCCACTCTCCCACACTGACCCCCCACTCTCCCACACTGTCCCCCACTCTCCCACACTGACCCCCACTCTCCCACACTGACCCCCACTCTCCCCCACTGACCCCCACTCTCCCACACTGACCCCCACTCTCCCACACTGAACCCCACTCTCCCACACTGTCCCCCACTCTCACACACTGACCCCCACTCTCCCACACTGACCCCCACTCTCCGCCACTGACCCCCATTCTCACACACTGTCTCCCACACTGACCCCCACTCTCACACACTGACCCCCATTCTCACACACTGACCCCCACTCTCACACACTGTCCCCCACTCTCACACACTGACCCCCACTCTCCGCCACTGACCCCCATTCTCACACACTGACCCCCACTCTCCCACACTGACCCCCACTCTCACACACTGTCCCCCACTCTCCCACACTGACCCCCACTCTCACACACTGTCCCCCACTCTCCCACACTGACCCACACTCTCACACACTGTCCCCCACTCTCACACACTGTCCCCCACTCTCCCACACTGACCCACACTGACCCCCACTCTCACACACTGACCCCCACTCTCACACACTGACCCCCACTCTCACACACTGACCCCCACTCTCCCACACTGACCCCCACTCTCCCACACTGACCCCCACTCTCCCACACTGACCCCCACTCTCACACACTGACCCCCACTCTCACACACTGTCCCCCACTCTCCCACACTGTCCCCCACTGACCCCCACTCTCCCACACTGACCCCCACTCTCACACACTGACCCCCACTCTCACACACTGACCCCCACTCTCCCACACTGACCCCCACTCTCCCACACTGACCCCCACTCTCACACACTGACCCCCACTCTCACACACTGTCCCCCACTCTCACACACTGACCCCCACTCTCCCACACTGACCCCCACTCTCCCACACTGACCCCCACTCTCCCACACTGACCCCCACTCTCCCACACTGACCCCCACTCTCCCACACTGACACCCACTCTCCCACACTGACACCCACTCTCACACACTGACCCCCACTCTCACACACTGACCCCCACTCTCCCACACTGACCCCCACTCTCACACACTGTCCCCCACTCTCCCCCACTCTCACACACTGTCCCCCACTCTCCCACACTGACCCCCATTCTCACACACTGTCCCCCACTCTCCCCTACTCTCACACACTGACCCCCATTCTCACACACTGACCTCCACTCTCACACACTGTCCCCCACTCTCCCACACTGACCCCCACTCTCACACACTGACCCCCACTCTCCCACACTGTCCCCCACTCTCCCACACTGACCCCCACTCTCCCACACTGACCCCCACTCTCCCACACTGACCCCCACTCTCCCACACTGACCCCCACTCTCCCACACTGACCCCCACTCTCCCACACTGACCCCCACTCTCCCACACTGACCCCCACTCTCCCACACTGACCCCCACTCTCCCACACTGACCCCCACTCTCCCACACTGTCCCACACTCTCCCACACTGACCCCCACTCTCACACACTGTCCCCCACTCTCCCACACTGACCCCCACTCTCACACACTGACCCCCACTCTCCCCCACTCTCACACACTGTCCCCCAAACTCACACACTGTCCCCCACTGACCCACACTGTCCCCCACTGACCCACACTGTCCCCCACTCTCCCACACTGATCCCCACTCTCACACACTGTCCCCCATTCTCACACACTGACCCCCACTCTCACACACTGACCCCCACTCTCCCACACTGACCCCCACTCTCCCACACTGTCCCGCACTGACCCCCACTTTCACACACTCTCCCACACTGAGCCCCACTCTCCCACACTGTCCCCCAATCTCCCACACTGTCCCCCAATCTCCCACACTGACCCCCACTCTTCCACACTCTCCCACACTGACCCCCACTCTCCCAAACTGACCCCCACTCTCCCACACTGTCCCCCACTCTCCCATCTGATTCCCACTCTCACACAATGACCCCTACTTTCACACACACTCCCACACTGACCCCCACTCTCACACATTCTCACACACTGACCCCCACTCTCCCACACTGACCCCCACTCTCCCACACTGACCCCCACTCTCCCACACTGACCCCCACTCTCCCACACTGACCCCCACTCTCCCACACTGACCCCCACTCTCACACACTGTCCCACACTCTCACACACTGTCCCCCACTCTCCCACACTGACCCCCACTCTCCCACACTGACCCACACTGTCCCCCACTGACCCCCACTCTCACACACTGTCCCACACTCTCCCACACTGACTCCCACTCTCACACACTGATCCCCACTCTCACACACTGATCCCCACTCTCACACACTGACCCCCACTCTCACACACTGACCCCCACTCTCACACACTGACCCCCACTCTCACACACTGACCCCCACTCTCACACACTGACCCCCACTCTCACACACTGACCCCCACTCTCCCACACTGACCCCCACTCTCCCACACTGACCCCCACTCTCCCACACTGACCCCCCACTCTCCCACACTGACCCCCACTCTCACACACTGACCCCCACTCTCACACACTGACCCCCACTCTCACACACTGACCCCCACTCTCACACACTGACCCCCACTCTCACACACTGACCCCCACTCTCACACACTGACCCCCACTCTCACACACTGACCCCCACTCTCACACACTGACCCCCACTCTCACACACTGACCCCCACTCTCACACACTGACCCCCACTCTCACACACTGACCCCCACTCTCACACACTGACCCCCACTCTCACACACTGACCCCCACTCTCACACACTGACCCCCACTCTCACACACTGACCCCCACTCTCCCACACTGTCCACCACTCTCACACACTGTCCCATACTCTCACACACTGACTCCCACTCTCCCACACTGACCCCCACTCTCACACACTGACCCCCACTCTCACACACTGACCCCCACTCTCACCCCCTCTCGCATTCTCACACCTATGACACACTCTCACTCCCTCACACTCCCTCTCACACACGGTTCCACACTCCCTCTCAGATATATCTCTTACATTACAACAGTGACTACGCATCAAAAAGTACTTAATTGGCTGTGAAGTGCTTTGGGACGTCCTAGGAACATAAAAACATAAGAAATAGGAGCAGGAGTCGGCCATACTGCCCCTCGAGCCTGCTCCGCCATACGGCCCCTCGAGCCTGCTCCGCCATTCAATAAGATCATGGCTGATCATCGACCTCAACTCCACTTTCCCGCCCGATCTCCATATCCCTTGATTCCCCTAGAGTCCAAAAATCTATCGATCTCAGCCTTGAATATACTCAAAGACTCCGCATTCACAGCCCTCTGGGGCAGAGAATTCCAAAGATTCACCGCCCTCTGAGTGAAGAAATTCCTTCTCATCTCAGTCTTAAATGGCCGACCCCTTATCCTGAGACTGTGACCCCTGGTTCTAGACACTCCAGCCAGGGGGAAACAGCCTCTCAGCATCTACCCTGTCAATCCCCTTCAGAATCCTGTATGTTTCAATGAGATTACCTCTCATTCTTCTAAACTCCAGAGAGTATAGGCCCATTCTACACAATCTCTCATCATAGGACAGCACTCTCATCCCAGAAATCAATCTAGTGAACCTTCGTTGCACCGTCTCCAAGGCAAGTGTATCCTTCCTTAGATAAGGAGACCAAAACTGTGCACAGTACTCCAGGTGTGGTCTCACCAAGGCCCTGTACAATTGTAGCAAGACTTCCTTACTCCAATACTCCAACCCCCTTGTAATAAATGCCAACATGCCATTTGCCTTCCTTATTGCTTGCTGTGCCTGCATGCCAGCTTTCTGTATTTCTTGCACCAGGACACCCAAATCTCTCTGAACACCAACATTTGAAAGTTTCTCACCATTTAAAAAATATTCTGTTTTTCTATTCTTCCTACCAAAGTGAATAACCTCACATTTCCCTACATTATACTCCATCTGCCACCTTACTGCCCACTCACTTAGTCTATCTATATCCCTTTGCAGACTCTCTGGGGTAAAAATTCACTTGGTTGCGCCACCCATTAGCGCCTTAAGAGGGCGCTAATGGTGCGCAAAGCCGCTAACGCCCGGGCGCAGCGATGTTTGCGCCGCTCGAGAACTTAACTTGAGATTGTGTGGCGGCGCTAAAACTTACCGCTGCGACCACCTGCGCTCGCAGATTGTGACGTCATTCCATGGTGCAACGCCCTTGGGGCGCCCCGTAGCGGAAATTGAGTGGCGCCCCCTGCCTTACCGCCTGGCGCTTCCAACGACCGGAAGACTGGAACGCTATCAATCGCTGTGGGGCTGGGGGGGGGCGCTATTTAAAGGGGGCCTCTTCCTGTCTTTTATTGTTGGTGGCATTTTTGAACTACGCATTCTGAGAGAGAGAGGGAGAGACTTCTGGAGAGATTCAACGTCGTGTGAAGGAGTTTTGGGTACTGAGCAGCACTTTGCAGGTTCATTTTGATTTGCCATTCCTTGTATCGATTTAGCAGAGACTGTGGGAGCTGCACTCTGAGCTCTTTGCCTGGTACGCTCCATTGTTCTTTCCAGCACATTTGATGTGCAAGTCTCTCCAGGCCGACATTCAAGGCAGCAATGAACAGGATGTGGATGGAAAGCAAGATTAACCATCCCCTTTAAGAACTGGCCCGTGCCATTGTGTGTGTGTTCCATTGCTGACTGACATTACATGAGCTTCGCCAGCGCTCCGAGTTAGCGCCTCACTGCTCGGCCTTTGCGCCTTAAGACAGGTGTGCAGCGCCTGCTTTAGCGCTCCACTCACCTCCCAGGGCGATAAAAGTGAAGTTTCCCGTCAGTGCCGATAATTAGCGCCAGGCGCTGATATTTGCGTCCGGACGATATTTGCGCCCCAAATGGGGCGCGACCTAATTTCTACCCCTCTGTGTTCTCCTCACAGCTTACTGTCCCACCTAGCTTTGTATCATCAGCAAACTTGGATACATTACACTCGGTCCCTTCATCTAGGTCATTAATATAGATTGTAAATAGCTGAGGCCCCAACACTGATTCTTGTGGGACCCCGCTAGTTACAGCCTGCCAACCTGAAAAAGATCCGTTTACCCCGACTCTCTGTTTTCTGTCCTGAGGACATGAACAGCGCTCTATATGGATATAAGTCTTTCTTTTTTTTAATGGGCTGCACTGTGGGATTCAATCCCCAAAACAGAAGGAAAAATTCCAGCATACTATTTAATAAAATTGGGATTTGATTTCTTCATTCACTCGCTCTGACAATCACTGACATTGTATAATCCCACTGCAGTTACAAAATAGCATCCCAGCAACTCACTATCAGCTCCAATAGTGCTTCGTGATACACTGGGGGCAACACTGGGGTAACACTGAATAACACTGGCAGCAACACTGGGGGCAACACTGGCAGCAACACAGGGGGCAACACTGGGGTAACACTGGCAGTAACACTGGGGGCAACACTGGGATAACACTGGGGTAACACTGGGGGCAACACTGGGATAACACTGGGATAACACTGGCAGCAACACTGGGATAACACGGGGTAACACTGGGATAACACTGGGGTAACACTGGGGGCAACACTGGGGTAACACTGGGATAACACTGGGGGCAACACTGGGATAACACTGGGGTAACACTGGGGGCAACACTGGGGGTAACACTGGGGGCAACACTGGGGGTAACACTGGGGTAACACTGGGGTAACACTGGGATAACACTGGGGGCAACACTGGGATAACACTGGGGTAACACTGGCAGCAACACTGGGATAACACTGGGGTAACACTGGCAGCAACACTGGGATAACACTGGGGGTAACACTGGGGTAACACTGGGGTAACACTGGGATAACACTGGGGGTAACACTGGGTTAACACTGGGATAACACTTGGGGCAACACTGGGGTAACACTGGGGTAACACTGGGGATAACACTGGGATAACACTGGGGTAACACTGGCAGCAACACTGGGGTAACACTGGCAGCAACACTGGGATAACACTGGGGGTAACACTGGGGTAACACTGGGATAACACTGGGGGTAACACTGGAGTAACACTGGGATAACACTTGGGGCAACACTGGGGTAACACTGGGGTAACACTGGGATAACACTGGGGATAACACTGGGATAACACTGGGGGCAACACTGGGATAACACTGGGGGCAACACTGGGTTAACACTGGGGTAATACTGGGGTAATACTGGGGTAACACTGGGATAACACTGGGATAACACTGGGGGCAACACTGGGGTAACACTGGGATAACACTGGGGGCAACACTGGGGGCAACACTGGGGTAACACTGGGATAACACTGGGGATAACACTGGGATAACACTGGGGGCAACACTGGGGTAACACTGGGGTAACACTGGGATAACACTGGGATAACACTGGGATAACACTGGCAGCAACACTGGGGTAACACTGGGGGCAACACTGGGGCAACACTGGGGTAACACTGGGATAACACTGGGATAACACTGGGGATAACACTGGGATAACACTGGGGTAACACTGGGGGCATCACTGGGATAACACTGGGGGCAACACTGGGGTAACACTGGGGTAACACGGTGGCATAGTGGTTAGCACTGGTGCCTCACAGCGCCAGAGACCCGGGTTCGAATCTGACCTCGGGTGACTGTCTGTGTGGAGTTTGCACATTCTCCCCGTGTCTGCGTGGGTTTCCTCCGGGTGCTCCGGTTTCCTCCCACAGTCCAAAAAGGTGTGGGTTAGGTTGATTTGGCTATGATAAATTGACCCTTAGTGTTAGGGGGGATTAAATATGTGGGGTTATGGGGATAGGATGGGATATGTTAGGGGGAATTAAATACGTGGGGTTACGGGGGTAGGGTGGGATATGTGTACTGTGGGGATTAAAGCAGGGACAGGGTACTGGATTTGGATGATCAGCCATGATCGTATTGAATGGCGGAGCAGGCTCGACGGGCCGAATGGCCTACTCCTGCTCCTAGATTCTATGTTTCTATTTCTATGGATAACACTGGGGTAACACTGAATAACACTGGGGGTAACACTGGGGTAACACTGAATAACACTAGGGTAACACTGGGGTTAAGACTGGCAGCACTGGGGCAACACTGCGAATAACTCTGGGGCAACACTAGGCAACATTGGGGCAACACTGGGTAACACTGGGGGGAAGACTGGACAACTCTGGGGGTAACACTGGGATAACACTGGGGGCAACACCGGGGTGACTCTGGGGGTAATACTGGCATTTACACTGGAGGTAACACTGGAGTAACACTAGCGTAACACTGGGGCAACACTGGGGGGTAACACTGGGTTATACTGGGGGCAACACAGGGGTAACACTGGGTTATACTGGGGGCAACAGGGGTAACACTGGGGGCAAAACTGGGGTGACACTGACAGCAACACTGGGGTAACACTGGGGGCAAAACTGGGGTGACACAGCAACACTGGGGTAACACCAGGTAAAACTGGGGTAACACTGGGGCAACACGGGGGTAACACTAGGGGTAACACTAAGGTAACATTGGAGTAACACTGGGGAGTAACACTGGGGGTAACATGGGGGCAACACTGTGGTAAACACAGGAGTAACACTGGGGTAACACTGGAGTAATGCTAGGGGTAACACTGGGGGTAACACTGGGGTTAACATTGGGGTAACACTGGGGTAATACTAGGGCTAACACTGGGGCTAACATGGGCTGACACGGGGTAACATTGCGGTAACACTGGGGGTAACATTGGGGTAACACTGGGGCTGACACTGGGGGTAACGTTGGGGGTAACACTGGGGGCAACACTGGGGGTAACACTGGGGTACCACTGGGATAACACTGGGGCTAACACTAGGGATAACACTGGGGCAACACTGGGGTAGCACTGGGGGTAACACTGCTCTATATCTATCTTTGTGTATTTAGGTGCTTCCATCTGTACTCTAGGGGAATCGAGGGATATGGGGATCGGGTGGAAAGGTGGAGTTGAGGTCGAAGATCAGCCATGATCTTATTGAATGGCGGAGCAGGCTTGAGGGGCCGTATGGTCGACTCCTGCTCCTAATTCTTATGTTCATATGATTTTATGCATTTCCTATTGCATATCACTTACTTCCTGTCATCTTCTTGTCACACTTTGTCTCAAAGTAAAACAGCAGCAAATCAGAACTGATGACGTCATGAAGGTACTAATTAAAAATGAGCAAATTGGCTAGAAAACAGCAACTTGCATTTATATAGCGCCTTTAACATAGTAAGAAGTTGGTTTTAAGGAGCATCTTAACAGAAGAGAGAGGCAGAGAGGTTTAGAAAGGGAATTCCAGAGCTTAGGGTCCAGGCAACAGAAGGCACGGCCACCAATGGTTGAGCAATTAAAATCGGGTATGTGCATGATGCCAGAATTCGAGGAGCGCAGATATCTCGGGGGTTGTGGGGCTGGAGGAGATTACAGAGATAGGGAGGGGGCAAGGGCCACGGAGGAGGTTACAGAGAGAGGGAGGGGTGAGGCCATGGAGGAGGTTATAGAGATAGGGAGGGGGCGAGGGCCACGGAGGAGGTTACAGAGAGAGGGAGGGGCGAGGCCATGGAGGATATTACAGAGATAGGGAGGGGCGAGGGCCATGGAGGAGGTTACAGAGATAGGGAGGGGGCGAGGCCATGGAAGGATTTGAAAACAAGGATGAGAATTTTGAAATCAAGACGTTGCTTAACCGGGAGCCAATGTAGGTCAGCGAGCACAGGGGTGATGGGCGAACGGGACTTGGTGCGAGTTAGGACATGGGCAGCCGAGATTTGGATGACCTCAGTTTACGTAGGGTGGAATGTGGGAGGCCGGCCAGGAGTGTGTTGGAATAGTCAAGTCTAGAGGTAACAAAGGCATGGATGAGGGTTTCAGCAGCGGATGAACAGAGGGAAGGGCAGAGACGGGCGATGTTATGGAAGTGGAAGTGGTGGTCTTGAGGGTGGCACGGATGTGGCTTGGTGATGTGGTTGGTACCTCTACTAATGAGAAACTACTAAATACTTAGGAAAGTAACCAATCCTGAATGTACCAACCAATAAGAGAAAGGAGAAAATTAATCAATTAAATCTCTCACAATATTTTCTGAAAAAGTTTTTCTCTGCCATTATTTTCTCTGCACCTGAACTCTCTAATGGCCAAGGTAAACAGGTTAAAAAATTACATTTCACAAAAAAGGTTCCATTTACCCATTAAATTGCTTTTTGCCTCTTCTAATATCTTCATTAAGGTTTCTCTTCAAGGCCACTGCTTATTTCTAAACCCAAGGATTCAACTGTCTATTTTTCCACGTAATCTGAGCATGTGCAGTTGCGGATTTTCCCTTGTGTAACAGTAGATGTCATTGAGTTGAGGAGGAAGTGTGTCTTTCCTCATCCTGTGAGGATTTCAGAGTGTTGACAAATAGAACGGTTCCCTGATGCCACACTTGGTCAAATGGTGCCTTGATGTCGAGGGCAGTCACTCTCACCTCACCTCTGGAATTCAGCTCCTTTGTCCATGTTTGGACCAAGGCTGTAATGAGGTCGGGAGCTGAGTGGTCTTGGCCGAACCCAAACTGGGCATCAGTGAGCAGGTTATTGGTGAGTAAGTGTCGCTTGATTGCACTGTCGATGACACCTTCCATCACTTTGCTGATGATTGAGAGTAGACTGATGGGGCGGTAATTGGCCGGGTTGAATTTGTCCTGCTTTTTGTGGACAGGACATACCTGGGCTTTGAGGATGTAACGAGCAGGGTGGATAAAGGGGAACAAGTGGATGTGGTGTATTTGGATATCCAGAAGGCATTCAATAAGGTGCCACATGAAAGGTTACTGCACAAGATAAGAGCTCACGGGGTTGGGGGTAATATATTAGCATGGATAGAGAATTGGCAAACTAACAGTTTCCGGTTGGCAAATGGTAACTAGTGGGGTGCCGCAGGGATCAGTGCTGGGGCCTCAACTATTTACAATCTATATTAATGACTTGGATGAAGAGACCGAGTGTAATGTAGCCAAATTTGCTGATGATACAAAGATAGGTGGGAAAGCAAGTTGTGAAGAAGACACAAATAATCTGCAAAGGGAAATAGACAGGCTCAGTGAGTGGGCAAACATTTGGCAGATGGAGTATAATGTGGGAAAGTGTGAGGTTATCCACTTTGGTAAGAAAAATAAAAAAGCAAATTATTATTTAAATGGAGAGAGATTACAAAATGCTGCAGTACAGAGGGATCTGGGGGTCCTTGTGCATGAAACACAAAAAGTTAGCATGCAGGTACAGCAAGTAATCAGGAAGGTAAATGGAATGTTGGCCTTTATTACAAGGGGGCTGGAGTATAAAAGCAGGGAAGTCCTGCTACAACTGTACAGGGTATTGGTGAGACCACACCTGGAGAACTGCGTACAGTTTTGGTCTCCTTATTTAAGGAAGGATATACTTGCATTGGAGGCAGTTCAGAGAAGGTTCACTAGGTTGATTCCTGAGATGAAGGGGTTGACTTATGAAGAAAGGTTGAGCAGGCTGGGCCGATACTCATTGGAGTTTAGAAGAATGAGAGGTGATCTTATTGAAACATATAAGATACTGAGGGGGGCTCAACAAGGTAGATGCAGAGAGGATGTTTCCCCTCATAGGGGAATCTAGAATTAGGGAACATAGTTTTAGAATAAAGGGTCGCCCATTTAAAACTGAGATGTGAGGAATTTCTTCTCTCAGAGGGTTGTAAATCTGTGGAATTCTCTGCCCCAGAGGGCTGTGGAGGCTGGGTCATTAAATACATTTAAGGTGGAGATGGACAGATTTTTGAACAATAAGGGAGTGAAGGGTTATGGGGAGCGGGCAGGGAAATGGAACTGATCCCAAGATCAGATCAGCCATGATCTCATTAAATGGCGGAGCAGGCTCAAGGGGCCAAATGGCCGACTCCTGCTCCCATTTCTTATGTTCTTTTTTTTCTTTTGTTTCCACGTTGTCGGATAGATGCCAGTGTTGTAGCTGTACTGGAACAGCTTGGCTAGAGGCGCGGCTAGTTCTGGAGCACAAGTCTTCAGCACGATAAACAGGATGTTGTCGGGGCCCATAGCCTTTGCTGTATCCAGTGAGCTCAGCCGTTTCTTGATATCACGTGGAGTGACTCGAATTGGCTGAAGACTGGCTTCTGTGATGGTGGGGACCTCAAGAGGAGGCCTATATGGATCATCTACTCGGCAGTTCTGGCTGAAGATGGTTGCAAATGCTTCAGCCTTGTCTTTTGCACTCACGTGCTGGGCTCCACCATCATTGAGGATGGGGATATTCATAGAACCTCCTCCTCCTGTTAATCGTTTAATGTTCCACCACCATTCACGACTGGATGTGGCAGGACTGCAGAGCTTTGATCTGATCCGTCGAATGTGGGATTGCTTAGCCCTGTTAGAAACATAGAAAAATAGGAGCAGGAGTCGGCCATTTGGCCCTTCGAGCCTGCTCCACCATTCAATATGATCATGGCAGATCCTCTATCTCAATACCATATTCCTGCTCTCTCATAGAAACATAGAAACATAGAAACATAGAATCTAGGAGCAGGAGTAGGCCATTCGGCCCGTCGAGCCTGCTCCACCATTCAATACGATCATGGCTGATCATCCAAATCCAGTACCCTGTCCCCTGCTTTAATCCCCACAGTACACATATCCCACCCTACCCCCGTAACCCCACGTATTTAATTCCCCCTAACATATCCCATCCTATCCCCATAACCCCACCCTAACACTAAGGGTCAATTTATCATAGCCAAATCAACCTAACCCGCACATTTTTGGACTGTGGGAGGAAACCGGAGCACCCGGAGGAAACCCACGCAGACACGGGGAGAATGTGCAAACTCCACACAGACAGTCACCCGAGGTCAGATTCGAACCCGGGTCCCTGGTGCTGTGAAGCACCAGTGCTAACCACTATGCCACTCTCCCCATACCCCTTGATCCCTTTTGTGTCTAGAAATCTATCTATCTCCTTCTTAAATATATTCAGTGACTTGGCCTCCACAGCCTTCTGTGGTAGAGAATTCCACAGGTTCACAACCCTCTGAGTGAAGAAATTTCTCCTCATCTCAGTCCTAAATGTCCTACCCCGTATCCTGAGACTGTGACCCCCTCGTTCTAGACCCCCCAGCCAGGGGAAACATCCTCCCTGCATCCAGTCTGTCTAGCCCTGTCAGAATTTTATACGTTTCAATGAGATCCCCTCTCATTCTTCTAAACTCTAGTGAATACAGGCCTAGTTGACCCAGTCTGTCCTCATACGACAGTCCTGCCGTCCCAGGAATCAGTCTGGTGAACCTTCGCTGCACTCCCTCTATGGTAAGTATATCCTTTCTTAGGTAAGGAGACCAAAACTGCAGCACAGTACTCCAGGTGTGGTCTCACCAAGGCCCTGTACAACTGTAGTAAGACATCCTTGCTCCTGTACTCAAATCCCCTTGCAATGAAGGCCAATATACCATTTGCCTTCCTAACTGCTTGCTGCACCTGCATGTTTGTTTTCAGTGACTGGTGTACAAGTACACCCAGGTCCCTTTGTACATCAGCATTTCCCAATCTATCACCATTTAAATAATACTCTACCTTTCTGTTTTTCCTACCGAAGTGGATAACTTCACATTTATCCACGTTATACTACATCTGCCATGTATTTGCCCACTCACTCAACTTGTCTAAATCGCCTTGAAGCCTCTTTGCATCCTCCTCACAACTCACAATCCCACCTAGTTTCATGTTGTCAGCAAACTTGGAAATATTACATTTGATTCCCTCATCCAAATCATTGATATATATTGTGAATAGCTGGGGCCCAAGCACTGATCCCTGTGGTACCCCACTAGTCACCGCCTGACACCCCGAAAAAGACCCATTTATTCCTACTCTCTGTTTCCTGTCTGTTAACCAATTTTCAATCCATGCCAGTATATTACCCCCAATCCCATGTGCTTTAATTTTGCACACTAACCTCTTATGTGGGACTTTATCAAAGTCCTTCTGAAAATCCAAATACACCACATCCACTGGTTCTCTCTTATCTATTCTACCAGTTACATCCTCAAAAAACTCCAGTAGGTTTGTCAAACACGATTTCCCTTTCATAAATCCATGTTGACTTTGTCTAATCCCGTTGATATTTTCTAAGTGTCCTGTTATCACATCCTTTATAATAGACTCTAGCATTTTCCCTACTACTGATGTTAGGCTAACTGGTCTGTAGTTCCCTGTTTTCTCTCTCCCTCCTTTTTTAAATAGTGGGGTTACATTTGCCACCCTCCAATCTGCAGGAACTGTTACATAATCTATAGAATTTTGAAGATGACAACCAATGCATCCACTATTTCCATGGCTATCTCTTTTAGTACTCTGGGATGCAGATTATCAGGCCCTGGGGATTTATCAGCTTTCAGTCCCATTAATTTCTCCAGCACTATTTTTTTACGAATACTAATTTCCTTTAATACCTCCTTCTCACCAGACACTTGGTTCCCTAGCATTTCTGGGAAGTTATTTGTGTCCTCTACCGTGAAGACAGAACCAAAGTATTTGTTTAATTGCTCTGCCATTTCCTTGATCCCCATTATAAATTCTCCCGTTTCTGACTGTAAGGGACCTACATTTGTCTTCACTAATCTTTTTCTTTTTACATACTTGTAGAAGCTTTTACAATCCGCTTTTATGTTCCTTGCAAGTTTACTCTCATACTCTATTTTTCCCCTCTTAATCAATCTCTTAGTCCTTTTTTGCTGAACTCTAAACTGCTCCCAATTCACAGGCTTGCTACTTTTTCTGGCAACTTTATATGACTCCTCTTTGGATCTAATACTATCCTTAATTTCTTTTGTTAGTCATGGTTGGGCCGCTTTTCCTTTTGTGTTTTTGCACCAGAAAGGAATGTATAACTGTTGCAATTCATGCATTCGTTCCTTAAATGTTAGCCATTGCCTATCCACCATCATGCCTTTTAATGAAGCCCCCCAATCTATCATAGCCAACTCACTCCTCATACCTTCTTAGTTTCCTTTGTTTCGGTTTGGTGTTCTTCACTTTCCATTTTAATGAAGAATTCTATCATGTTATGCTCACTCTTCCCTAAAGAACCCCACACGACAGGATTATTAATTAACCCCTTCTCATTGCACAGCATCCAATCTAGGATAGCCTGTTCCCTAGTTGGCTCCTCGACGTACTTGTCTAAAAACCATGTCGTACACACGGGGACCACATCCTATTCACCCCAGACCCTGGGACCACATCCCATTCCTCCCTGACCCTGGGACCACATCCCATTCCTCCCGGACCCTGGGACCACATCCCATTCCTCCCAGAACCTGGGACTACATCCCATTCCTCTTGGACCCTGGGACCACATCCCATTCCTCCCAGACCCTGTGACCTCATCCGATTCCCCCCAGACCCTGGGGCCCCATCCCATTCCTCCCAGACCCTGGGACAACATCCCATTCCTCCCAGACCCTGTGTTCCCATCCCATTCCTCCCAGACCCTGGGACCCCATCCCATTCCTCCCAGACCCTGGGACCACATCGCATTCCTCCTAGACCCTGGGACGCCATCCCATTCCTCCCAGACACTGGGTCCCCATCGAATTTCTCCCAGACCCTGGGACCCCATCCCATTCCTCCCAGACCCTGAGTCCCCATCCCATTCCTCCCAGACACTGGAACACCATCCCATTCCCCCCAGACACTGGGACCCCATCCCATTCCTCCCAGACCCTGAGTCCCCATCCCATTCCTCCCAGACCCTGAGTCCCCATCCCATTCCTCCCAGACACTGGAACCCCATCCCATTCCTCCCAGACCCTGGAACCCCATCCCATTCATCCAAGACCCTGGGACCCCATCCCATTCCTCCCAGACCCTGGGACCCCATCGCATTCCTCCCAGACCCTGAGTCCCCATCCCATTCCTCCCAGACACTGGAACCCCATCCCATTCCTCCCAGACCCTGGAACCCCATCCCATTCATCCAAGACCCTGGGACCCCATCCCATTCCTCCCAGACCCTGGAACCCCATCCCATTCCTCCCAGACCCTGGGACCCCATCCCATTCCTCCCAGACCCTGGGACCACATCCCTTTCCTCCCAGACCCTGGGATCACATCCCATTCCTCCCAGACCCTGAGTCCCCATCCCATTTCTCCCAAACCCTGGGACCACATCCCATTTCCCCCAGACAATGGGACCACATCCCATTCCTCCCAGACCCTGGGACCACAGCCAATTCCCGCGAGACAATGGGACCTCATCCCATTCCTCGCAGACCCTGGGTCCCCATCCCATTCCTCCCAGACACTGGGACCCCATCCCATTCCTCCCAGACCTTGGGACCCCTTCCCATTCCTCCCAGATCCTGGGACCACATCCCATTCCTCCTGGACCCTGGGACCACATCCCATTCCTTCCAGACCCTGGGACATCATCCAATTCCCCCCAGACCCTGGGACCTCATCCCATTCGTCCCAGACCCTGGGACCCCATCCCATTCCTCCCTGACCCTGGAACCACATCCCATTCCTCCCAGACCCTGTGTCCCCATCCCATTCCTCCCAGACACTGGGACCTCATCCCATTCTTCCCAGACCCTGGGACCACATCCCATTCCTTCCAGACCCTGGAACCACATCCCATTCCTCCCAGATCCTGTGTCCCCATCCCATTCCTCGCAGACCCTGGGACCCCATCCCATTCCTCACAGACCCTGGAACCCCATCCCATTCCTCCCAGACCTTGGGACCCCATCCCATTCCTCCCAGACCCTGAGTCCCCATCCCATTTCTCCCAAACCCTGGGACCACATCCCATTTCCCCCAGACAATGGGACCACATCCCATTCCTCCCAGACCCTGGGACCACAGCCAATTCCCGCGAGACAATGGGACCTCATCCCATTCCTCGCAGACCCTGGGTCCCCATCCCATTCCTCCCAGACACTGGGACCCCATCCCATTCCTCCCAGACCTTGGGACCCCATCCCATTCCTCCCAGATCCTGGGACCACATCCCATTCCTCCTGGACCCTGGGACCACATCCCATTCCTTCCAGACCCTGGGACATCATCCAATTCCCCCCAGACCCTGGGACCTCATCCCATTCGTCCCAGACCCTGGGACCCCATCCCATTCCTCCCTGACCCTGGAACCACATCCCATTCCTCCCAGACCCTGTGTCCCCATCCCATTCCTCCCAGACACTGGGACCTCATCCCATTCTTCCCAGACCCTGGGACCACATCCCATTCCTTCCAGACCCTGGAACCACATCCCATTCCTCCCAGATCCTGTGTCCCCATCCCATTCCTCGCAGACCCTGGGACCCCATCCCATTCCTCCCAGACCCTGGAACCCCATCCCATTCCTCCCAGACCTTGGGACCCCATCCCATTCCTCCCAGACCCTGGGACCACATCCCATTCCTCCTGGACCCTGGGACCCCATTCCATTCCTTCCAGACTCTGGGACAACAACCCATTCCTCTTCGACCCTGGGACCACATCCCATTCCTCCCAGACCCTGTGACCTCATCCCATTCCCCCCAGACCCTGGGGCCCCATCCCATTCCTCCCAGACCCTGGGACCCCATCCCATTGCCCCCAGACCCTGGGACCACATCCAATTCCCCCCAGACCCTGGGACCCCATCCCATTCAGCCCAGACCCTGGGACCCCATCCCATTCCTCCCAGACCTTGGGACCCCATCCCATTCCTCCCGGACCCTGGGCCCCATCCCATTCCTCCCAGACCCTGGGACCCCATCCCATTCCTCCTGGAACCTGGGACCTCATCGCATTCCTCCCAGACCCTGGGTCCCCATCACATTTCTCCGAGACCCTGGGACCCCATCCCATTTCTCCCAAACCCCGGGACTCCATCCCATTCCCCCAGACAATGGGACCACATCCCATTCCTCCCAGACAATGGGACCACATCCCATTCCTCCCAAACCCTGGGTCCCCATCCCATTCCTCCTGGACCCTGAGACCGCATCCCATTCCTCACAGACAATGGGACCACATCCCATTCCTCCCAGACCCTGGGACCTCATCCCATTCCTCCCAGATCCTGGAACCACATCCCATTCCTCCCAGACCCTGTGTCCCCATCCCATTCCTCCCAGACACTGGGACCTCATCCCATTCTTCCCAGACCCTGGGACCACATCCCATTCCTCCCAGACCCTGGAACCACATCCCATTCCTCCCAGACCCTGTGTCACCATCCCATATCTCCCTGACCCTGGGACCCCATCCCATTCCTCCCAGACCCAAGGACCACATCCCATTCCTCCCAGACCCTGGGACCACATCGCATTCCTCCTAGACCCTGGGACCCCATCCCATTCCTCGCAGACCCTGGGGCCCCATCCCATTTCTCCCAGACCCTGGGACCCCATCCCATTCCTCCCAGACCCTGGGACCACATCCCATTCCCCCCAGACAATGGGACCACATCCCATTCCTCCCAGACCCTGGGACCACATCCCATTCCCGCTAGATGTTGGGACCACATCCCATTCCTCCCAGACACTGGGACCACATCCCATTCCTCCCAGACCCTGGGTCCCCATCCCATTTTTCCCAGACAATGGGACCCCATCCCATTCCTCCCAGACCCTGGAACCCCATCCCATTCATCCAAGACCCTGGGACCCCATCCCATTCCTCCCAGACCCTGGAACCCCATCCCATTCCTCCCAGACCCTGGGACCACATCCCATTCCCGCGAGACAATGGGACCCCATCCCATTCCTCCCAGACCCTGGAACCCCATCCCATTCCTCCCAGACCCTGGGACCACATCCCATTCCTCCCAGACACTGGGACCCCATCCCATTCCCGCGAGACAATGGGACCTCATCCCATTCCTCCCAGACCCTGAGTCCCCATCCCATTCCTCCCAGACACTGGGACCCCATCCCATTCCTCCCAGACCCTGGGACCCCATCCCATTCCTCCCAGACCCTGGGACCCCATCCCATTCCTCCCAGACCCTGGGACCCCATCCCATTCCTCCCAGACCCTGGGACCCCATCCCATTCCTCCCAGACCCTGGGACCACATCCCATTCCTCCCAGACCCTGGGACCACATCCCATTCCTCCCAGACCCTGAGTCCCCATCCCATTCTCCCAAACCCTGGGACCACATCCCATTCCCCCAGACAATGGGACCACATCCCATTCCTCCCAGACCCTGGGACCACATCCCATTCCCCCGAGACAATGGGACCTCATCCCATTCCTCGCAGACCCTGGGTCCCCATCCCATTCCTCCCAGACACTGGGACCCCATCCCATTCCTCCCAGACACTGGGACCCCATCCCATTCCTCCCAGACCTGGGACCACATCCCATTCCTCCCTGGACCCTGGACCACATCCCATTCCTTCCAGACCCTGGGACATCATCCCATTCCCCCAGACCCTGGGACCTCATCCCATTCCTCCCAGACCCTGGGACCCCATCCCATTCCTCCCAGACCCTGGAACCACATCCCATTCCTCCCAGACCCTGTGTCCCCATCCCATTTTTCCCAGACACTGGGACCCCATCCCATTCCTCCCAGACCCTGGACCACATCCCATTCCTCCCAGACCCTGGGACCACATCCCATTCCTCCCAGACCCTGGAACCCCATCCCATTCCTCCCAGACCCTGGGACCCCATCCATTCTCCCAGACCCTGGACCACATCCCATTCCTCCCAGACCCTGGGCCACATCCCATTCCTCCCTAGACCCTGGGACCCCCATCCCATTCCTCCAGACCCTGGGCCCCACAACCCATTCTCCCCGACCCTGGACCACATCCCATTCCTCCCAGACCCTGGGACCACATCCCATTTCCTCCAGACATGGGACCACATCCCATTCCTCCAGACACGGACCACATCCCATTCCTCCCAGACCCTGGGACCACATCCCATTCTTCCAGACCCTGGGACCCATCCCATTTCCTCCAGACCCTGGAACCCCATCCCATTCCTCCTGGACCCTGGGACCACATCCCATTCCTTCCAGACCCTGGGACATCATCCAATTCCCCCCAGACCCTGGGACCTCATCCCATTCGTCCCAGACCCTGGGACCCCATCCCATTCCTCCCTGACCCTGGAACCACATCCCATTCCTCCCAGACCCTGTGTCCCCATCCCATTCCTCCCAGACACTGGGACCTCATCCCATTCTTCCCAGACCCTGGGACCACATCCCATTCCTCCCAGACCCTGGAACCACATCCCATTCCTCCCAGATCCTGTGTCCCCATCCCATTCCTCGCAGACCCTGGGACCCCATCCCATTCCTCCCAGACCCTGGAACCCCATCCCATTCCTCCCAGACCTTGGGACCCCATCCCATTCCTCCCAGACCCTGGGACCACATCCCATTCCTCCTGGACCCTGGGACCCCATTCCATTCCTTCCAGACTCTGGGACTACAACCCATTCCTCTTCGACCCTGGGACCACATCCCATTCCTCCC